>JAQGAK010005016.1:0-10969 GCA_034696945.1 Lipothrix lubbocki | reverse complement strand
ATTTTATTTTTGTATTTTTAAGTATATTTTGAATATATTTTAATTTTATTTTTGTATTTTTAAGTATATTTTGAATATATTTTAATTTTATTTTTGTATTTTTAAGTATATTTTGAATACATTTTAATTTTATTTTTGTATTTTTAAGTATATTTTGAATACATTTTAATTTTATTTTTAATTAATTTTTGAATATATTTTAAAATATTTTTTCTATTTTTAATTCATTTGTTTGGTTTCTAATTATTTTTTACGGACTTTTAATTTAATAATATTTAATAATTATTTAGCTTACTACACTTTTCCAGATCTCAACCCCTTTCGCCGAATATTTAAAAAAATAGGTGGCGGATAAATTATGATAATTTGATTTTAATGATTTAATTAAAATAATAATTAATATTAATTATTATTGTAAATTTCAGAACAAAGCCATCGAAGTCCTAGCCGACCTTTACCGGGACTGTGACAAGAGGAACAAAAGGTGTTTCGGCGACAATGACATCTGCCTGGGCTACAAAAACTGCACTTTTGCCATTTCCATCGAGGAAAACCGCACGGACTTTAAAATCATTACGATGAATGCTTGCTACAACCGGAATGAGCAGGAGGCTTCCCGGGATTTCTTCGTCGGAGTCGGACTCAGTACAGTGGATAATAGGGTTGGATATTTTTAATTCTTTATTAAATTAATAATGTATTGCTAATTTAATTAATTGTGTAAAGTAAACTCTAGTATTATTATTTATCAATTCTAATTATATTCATCATGAGAATTTTCATATTCTTCTATATATAAAATTTAAATTTTAATATATTAAATATTTGAATTTAAATATATTTAATTTCAAAAATTAATTCAAAAGTTGTTTCTCTCGTGTGTATTTTCATTTATTAATTTACAATTTACAGGGCGAGCAGAATTGTCGAGAGCCAACGTTTGATGATTTCAAAGCTTTTATCTTCTGGAATCAACGCAAATGCCGTCAGAGAATGGTGAGTCACCTTTCAAGTGGATGATTAATATGCTTTTCCTACTTTTTCATGCGTAGTCAAAAAAAAAATTCGAATAAAAAATTAAAGACGTAGTTTATCTTCTATAGAATCTATAAATATAAAATCGCATTAAATTAATACAAAAAATACAATTGAAATATATATAATTTCTGTATTCTATCTCCTTTTCTGTTCTTTAAATATTTTAGGAATATAGTATTTTTTAAATATAATAATTTTTTTAGAAATATTTTAGAAAAATATCATTTTTCAAATATTTTAATTCAAGAAAATACTACTACTTTAATAATAAAAATTTATTTAAATATTGTTTTTTAAATATTTTGGGAAAATACTGTTTTTTAAATCTTCTGGAAAAATATTATTTTTTAAATATTTTGGATGAATTTAAATTTTAAAATATTTTAAAATCATTAAATTATATTATTTCCTTCTTTTCGCAGTTTATAATTTCTATCTGCTCGTTTAATTTATTTCTATGGAAATCGATACTAAATTACCAATAATACTAGACATACATTAGATTTTACAATTAGTGATTTCCTCAAATTTTCATAACTGGAAGTATAATTCGAAATTTTTTAAAAGTATCGTCTTAAATAAATATGATTTATTAGTTTAAATGAAATATCATATATTTTTTGCAGTATGGCTTCGAGGTCAGCATGGGCTCAAGGAACAAGCTGAACTGGCAGACGAATTGCTTGTATAATAAAACTCTGCATGGAGCGGATCCAAGGCAAGAGCGGTTCATGCTCTCGGATTATTTGAGACGGTACATTCTCGTGGGAACGAGTGCGGGTGATAAATATCCCTTCAAGTTTGCGGACCGAGTTGATTACACCGTCAAAGGTGGAGGGTTGTTGTACATCAATCGAGTCCAACCGCCGTACGAGCCCCCGGAACACAACTTCGAAGTTCGACGACCGCCGTCCGATGCGTCTTCCCAGTCTGGAGATAAGAATGACGGTGGTGATGATGATAATGGAGCGAATACAATTTCTGCTTCCATGGCTTTATTCTTCTTGATGACACTCCAAATGCTTCTTCGTTAATTATTATTATGAAATAATAAACATATTATTATTATTAAAATTCTTATGGTCGGCAGTATTTTACTTTTTGAATTTAATGTCATTTGAATGTCATTTAATTATTTCGGTTCGTTGCTCCGACAAATAATTTGCTATTATATTATTGTTCTTGGATAATTTCTCTTGTGTAGTGCTGTACTTCTTCTTTTATTTAAAAAAATATATATGATTTCACAGTTTTGCCATGTTCTTTTCTCATTTGTGGTAATTATATGTAATGCAATATAACAATTTATGAAATAAATCAAATAAATTTGACCAACTTCAAACAGTAATTATTTTTATTTAAAGCAAAAAGAAGCATGAGCGATTGTTGTGTTGAAAGCTTTGAATTCGCAATATTTTAGAACAATTCGAGATAAAAATAATATTAATAGCCATAGACTATAGTTTCGCCGTTATGCGGCTCATCAGTATGGCGCCGGTAGCTGTAAAATTGAAAACCGAATTTCAGCAATGAAAGGACGGACTACTTTCCTGCTGAAATTCAGTTTTTGGCTAAGATTGATTGTCGTTAAGTGAGTTTCAGCCCACTCAACCGCTCCCAATCAAAAAGGCTTTTCTGCTCTACCGAGCAACAGCACCAGTAAAATTGAAAATTCAATAGATGGGCGTCTACATTGTCAAGGGCGTCCTCGGGTCAATAGTTCTTATGGATAACCAAAAGGTATGCTATTATAGGCAGACAAAGTTTAGTTGGGGATTTAGTGTTATAAAAAGGGTTAAACAATAATTAGGGCGGGAAGGCGGCAAGTGAGTCCCGAAAACCTAAGGTCAAGTGGAAGGCAATAAGCTAAGGTCGATACGCGCGAAGCGCTTTAGATCTACTTGTCTACAATAATTGTCTTTCCATCGAAGGTAGATGTCGTATTTTTCAATAAGTTGAACAAGTTGAGTATGTTTCTTCGTTCTTTGGAAGCAATGCAAATATAAGCGGCACACAAATTCCTGTGTTGACCCTCTAATGGATGACAATTGAAAAATAGTTTTGGGGCTATATTGAACGTTGCATCCATAGTAATAATAATTGTATTACATCTTTCCAGCACCTTTGAGAACAAATAACGGTTGTTGTAACTTTTAGTATATTGAGGAGTGTACTTATTTGCATATTTAGCATTTGTTTGGTTATCTTACCTAAAGATTTTGTTGAGTTGTAAACACGAAGAAACGCTTGTTGTTTAATAATCCTTCTCCTAATAAAAACTTTGCTCTAGTGTTTGTATGCTGTAGGTATGTGGGTATACATATAGCTGAGTGGCTGTCAGGTTCTTTCTAAATATTAATCTTTTTGCACCTCCATTGCCTAATATTCCGTTTGAGGCTGCTTTCCGTAGGCAAACCTGGAGCAATATTCGAGGAAAAATTCTTCAGCACATAGTCCACATCCATACACGGAGGCTCGGCGGGATTTGAAACAGCTGTTTTTATGATTTGATGTTTCGCGATTTCATACTGCCGTCTGATTCAAAAAGTAAAACAACGTGATGTATATAAACTCACTTCTACAATAGAAATGCAAATTTTGATGATTAGTTATATTAGAATATTCAGAACAATAAATGTTATAATTCATACTTACCCAGAAATCTCGATAGCACTTGTGCGTTTGTTTCTTCAAACGTGCCAACCCCACTCCTCGACACGACCAGAACAAATGGTATCACTACACCGCCAAACACGTGTTCCACACTTTCTTATATCCATGTGCAAATGTGAATCACAATCAAAAATTAACTTTTCTTTTCCTCTATTGGATTTAATAATTGTTGCCATTTTGTAACGTGGGGATTTATATGAGGTAATTTCTTTGCTCTGAACGAAAAACCTCAACTGATACAATAAAACTAAAGTACAGTGACGTGCTTCTTTACAATTTGCATCCCGGAATTTGCAAAGTTTTGTAATCGCAAACTGCAAAAGAGACTTATGGAATATATAAAGCTGATTATAATCCTCCGCCACTGCCAAATTACTTTTAAAAAATGATAATGATACCTTAACTAAGGTTTGGCACAAAAATCATTTGGTTTATTATTTTTTCGATGATATTGTATTGGCAGAAAAATATATTAGTTGTAATATTACTTAGTTGAAATTTATTTGGCTCTAAAGGTTTTGGCCGAAATATAGGTTGGTAAAATTGTTTGGCTTAAAACATTTTTGGTCGATTCATCCGGATCCCGAAATAGATACACCTGTAAAAATAATTCGACACCGCCTTATTTCTCAGCTTTTTTGTGGTGTAATTTGCATTATATTCGATTTTCAGTCAGAATATATCTATAAAACCGCGTTTCATGGAATCACCCCGAACAGATATATAAAGCTCAAGTTAACGTCTCTAATTTAAACCCATATTCTATAAGATATGACAAAATATACTGCAAAGGATGTAATAAACTAGAGTACTAGTTTCAAGATCAGTAAAGACGTTTATTATAGAAACTGTTCGGTAGAACAGCGTCTAACTACAGAAAGTGTTTGGTCAGGATGAGGATCTATAACCTGAATGATTGCATGCATAGAATAGACAAGGTAATATAATTTTACATTTTGACCCTTTGCAACAATTTTATTTTTTACAAGTTATTTTAGTACGCCTACAGTTATACAGTCATTGCAAACTTTCTTGACATGAGGTTTGTAAGCTAGCATACAACTTTTAGTAATTTGGATTCAAAATTCTATTTTACATTTAAGCATATTCAGATTTCAGTTTACCCATTGTAGGTTTAGGGCTGGGTAAGTTATATTTGTGTACAACTAATAATAAATACTTGAATTTGATTGTCATTTTCTTTTAGTGCTGTTTATAATGTTAATATATTGGAGTACCAGGCCAGACAATATAGTTAACAATGAGCGTTTCATCGTCGGAGGTTTATAATCACAGAGAAACAAGTGGTAAACTCGGTCGACCAGCAAATACTGGATCTTGTTCACAATCATTATTCTAATAATTTTGATATATTAAATATTGGTGATATCTATATTATTTTAAACATATATTATGTTGCCACTTTTGCTGCTAGGTAGGGCCGACGATAGAATCAGGCATGCACGTTGCAAAATTTTAATAAGTTAAACATTGTTAAATGCAGAACATAGTTTTTTGCTTATCAAAATTTACAACTTTTACAAGAAAATTTTTTTTTAAGAAAAGTAGTAACATTTCATTAGAGTAGTAACATTTCTTTAGAAAATTAGCAAAATTTGATTAGAAATGTATTATAATTATGTTAATTAAAATTTAAAATTATGTATTAAAATTTTATTACAAAAATTACAAAATTTTGTTACAAAATTTACAAAATTTTATTACAAAAATTATAAAATTTTGTTACAAAAATTACAAAATTTTGTTACAAAAATTACAAAATTTTATTACAAAAATTACAAAATTTTATTACAAAAATTACAAAATTTTATTACAAAAATTACAAAATATTATTTCGAAATTTACAAAATTTTATTACAAAAATTACAAAATTTTATTACAAAAGTTACAAAGTTCTATAACAAAAATTGTGAAATTTATTACAAAATGTGTAAAGTTTTAATTGCAAATCGGTCAAATTTTAATAGCAAAACTGTCAAATTTTAAATCTAACGTGCAAAATTGTGAAAATAATTTGCAAAATGTTTCTCGTTTAAAAAGCGAAATTTGTAATTTCCAATTGCAATTACTGTTACTTTTAAATGACAATATTATTTAGTTTGAATGGCAAAGTTGACAATTTAAATAAAACAAAATGTAAATTCCAAAATTGTCTCCTTTAAATGGAAAAATGTCAAATATTAAACAATTGTAAATTTCTAAAAATCAGGATGAATGGAATGGGTAATAAGTTAAAAATAATAAAATGTTAAAATTGCATACTTATGGGTTAATGATTGAAGATTATATGTATGTTTTTTAGATGTATATATTTATTTTAATAGAATATTTTCGTTGAGAAACACATACAATAAATCGTAGAAATTGTGAAGAATTAATAAAAGATTTAAATCGCAACAATTGTCAATACGGAAAATATGACAATTGCAAAAATAGAAAAAAAATCTACTATGTATCGATAAATCGATAGCGACTCAGCGAAGCGGTGTGCAGAAGGGTTCATTTAAAGTTGAAAATCCCAGGTAACTTCGAAACGGTGCAAATAATAGGGTTGAAATTTATTATGATCCCAAATCTAGGCCTGATATCTACGTATACTAAGTTTCAGCAAAATCGGAGATGTAAACCGATTTTTCGGTTAAAATCGAAAAATCAGTTTTTTGGAAAAAAAAACTTGTTGCACAATTTTACGCTCAATAAAACCCACCTATGTGTAGTTATTTTCATTTTCGGGTCAACACCGAAGGAGTAGTTCATGCCACAAGATGTAGTAACACGTAAAGAGAAAATCTATAATACGCTTCGCTATAAAAAAGTGCTTCTGACTAAAACATCTTGTTAAAACCTGTGTAACTCCTATAGTTAGGGTATGTCGATTTTTAAATGAACTCGATATTTTGCCTGCCCGAAGGCAAACAAAATAATTTATGCCCTAATTTGCCCTTGGAAATAAATGACCGGCAAAAAACAAAAAATTCCCGGCAAAACTGAATTTACCATCTTAATGGCAGAAACGGTAGTCTGGAAACTCCACAATTACTATTTTAAAGTTTGTGACATTCCCCAAAAGAGCAAACATGATAAAATTTAAATGATCCATGTAAATTTATTAATTAAGTTCAATTTTGCTTGTGCAAAACATATTTTTTTCCAATTCTGCCCTATTGGCGTAAAGTACATTTTTCCCTTGTGAATAAATACCCCAAATGTGTGCCAATTTTGCCCCCCTAATTTGCCATTTTCGCCCTGCCTTTAAAAAAACCACATATCGTCGGACTAACTAGAAAAGGGGCTTATATAAAATCACTAATTCGAAAAGGGGCTTATATTATATAATTGTGTTCACGGAGCTGGTGGCTCCCGAGCATGGGAAAATATAAGCACCTTTTTTTACTAGGAAATTTTGAATCACGACATGTTCCCTTTTCATATTGACCCAAAATCATATAAGCTTCTTTTCTAGTTTGTCCGACGATATATCCTACAGGTAAGATTGATTAAAAACTTGGATAATTATTCCAAATTTTAAAAAAAAAGTTGCATATCAACATGAAAACAAACCTGTCATATTGTTTTTTCTGTCTGTCATCGTTTAAAAGCCTTTGGGGTTACAAGGAAAAAACCAAGGTCGTTCTATTATTTCGCTTCGCTCATAAAAACAGCTCTGGCTAAAATTTAGTGGCAACAGGTTTGTTCGGATTTAACCTTCGCAGCTACCGACATGGCAACCTAAACACACATGTACATATGACTGTACATATACATATACATGGCCAAAACTAACTTTTCCAATGCTTTGTTGTTACTTTTTCTTTCTTATGAGACTTCTAACAGAGAGCTTCTTCTCAAAAGATTTACTTCTTTAACGATTTGTTCCATTTGAGATCTCTGCCGTTGAAGTTGATCATTCTGTCTGGCGTGAATTAGAAAATAAAATTAGTACTGTCAATTTTATTTGGACATATAGTCGACGTTTTTTTGGCAGGTGTGCACACGCCAATAAGTCTTGTTGCACGTATTGCTTTCCTTTCCTAATTTTCATTTCCTTGCAATAGATTCCATATGGTCTTAGGGAAAATTTTGCAGTGGTTTATTTTTTTCAATTGTTGCAATAATTATTAAGAGTTGAAATTTCACAAGAATGCGGGCTATTCTGTGTGTTGTCGTAATTTTCTTCGCTTCGGCGTGCCTGATTCTGGCTCACCCAGAGCAAGAGTTGAGTTTTTTGGAAATTTTTTTAATTATTTTCAGAATATATTTTTAATTACTTTTAGAATATATTTTTAATTATTTTTTGAATATATTTTAAATCATTTTTTGAATATATTTTAAATCATTTTTTGAATATATTTTAAATCATTTTTTGAATATATTTTTAATTATAGGATAATATATTTTTATTATAAAATAATAAAAATATTATTATTATTAATTATGGTCGTCAGTATTTTACTTTTTGAATTTAATGTCAAGTGAATGTCATCGGTAATTATTTCGGTTCATTGCCCCCACAAATAATTTACTATTGTATTATTATTATTGTTCTTGTATAATTACTCTTGTGTAGTGCTGTACTTCTGCTTTTATATAAAAAATATATATGATTTCACAGTTTGCGATGTTCTTTTCTCATTTGTGTTAATTATGGAATGGATTGTGGATTATAACAATTTATGAAATAAATCAACTAAATTTGACCAACTTTAAAAAACAATTTTATTTTTTTGGTGATTTTATTTAATTACTTAATTTCTTTAGACGCATTGTTCAACCAAAGAATTTTGACAAATTTTTGACCTCTTAGCTGCAAATTTTCATTGTACTGAACAACTATTAATTTTGAACTTGATTCTTTAAGAATGAAATTTTTATCGACAACAATAACTTGTATTTAATAATTAATTTATGTCCTAACTCTAAAGAATTATAACGTGCTTTTGGAATTCGCGGTCTAAACAGAATCAAAGAATTTAAAATATCCTCACCTATATTTGCTATAACTCTGTAAGATTTTAAATGCTCGCGCCATAGATAATGTAACAAAGAGACCAATCAGTGTTTTCTCGAGCAGAGCACGGGCTTAAAGCTATAGTTTAGCCTATATTAACATAAATCTTTTTATTGACAATCGTGTTTGAATGATTGCGCCCTTTTGATTGAATGTGACCACCTTGGCCACCCCGTCCTCCTCGATACCCACCTCGTCCATTTGACCCACCTCGACCCCACTGCCTTCCTTGGTCACCCGCTTGCCCTTGGGCATTCGACCCGGCAATAACTCGGTCTACTGGGAAACTTGGGGGTGCTGATGCCCCTCGACAGTTTGGACCACCGTTTCCTCTTCGATTGCACGGTCCTCCTCGGTAACCTGATCCTCCTCTTTGGTTACTTGATCCGTCATGACAGCCTACAGATTTGGACAAACAAGGATTTCTTAATTAATTAGCATAATGTAAGGGACAAATAAAATATTTAAAAAATTTAACTATAATTAAATATATGGTTAAAAAGTGCATTTTTATTTCTTTTTTTTTTCTTTTTTTACCAACGATTGCTCCCCTGTAGTTCTGATTCGCAGGAACTGATCTCGGCTTATTTTTATTGTTGACTCCAGCCGTTTGCAATTCCACAGCAGTGGAATGCGTACAGTTAATTATCAATTTAGGCATTTCAACAGAAGAACAGTTATTTTAAACAAAATATTTAGAGTAGAATTATGATTCCTCTGATCAGAATACGAACACTGTTGTTGGGACGGTCGAAAACAATAATTTGAATTTACTCTAGAGCTCGCTTTGTATTTTACGATGGAAAATATTGTTTGCAATTCGTACACAATAATGACACTATCTTGAACAAATTGTTGTCGAATCTCTGCTTTACTAAAATTTTCACTATCATTGATATTTATATAAGAATTTTATCAATATTAACATTAAATTTAGGTGTTTGTAATATTCAAACAATAATAAAATTGATATTTGCGATTATTCGCTTCTTTATTATGTAAATAAATGTGAATCTAATTCAAAATCCTCCCCTTAAAAACAACTTGTTTGGAATTTGATCCCGATTATGCAAATATTTAATAAACAAATAAAAATATTATTTTCGCAACTACACTTTTTTAACTGTATATAATACGCGGAGAGTTTGTTGGAATTATTACTCAAAGTGGGATGACAAATTTTACTGCTACATGTAGTTTTACTTGTAAAGTTTGGTTAAATTAGTTTCTTTCCATAGCGGTGGCAGGAACTTTTCTTGGTGGATCGATAAAAGAGTTATTCAATATTTAAATTGTAGGTTTTATCCATGGCATGCAAAGTAGCATGCTTCATTTCAGCGAAATTAGAAACTCCGTATATATAAGTAATATTGATGTCGTGCATTCATGTTAAAAATCGAGCCGTGCATTAAATTGTCCAGAAAATGTAGAATATAGACAAAGACAACTATGCACGAACATAATCCATCCACAATGATATTTCTGATTCTCAATAAAGCCGAGATAAAATATAGCGCTTGAAAGGAAAAATCGTGTTGTTACCAATCATGCGAATTTATGTTTTGTATAACCAACGTTTAACTTTAACGTTTAAGCCACACAATTTAAAATGTATGCAGTGTCGTAGATCATTAGTGAATTAGATCATAGCTACAATGTTTATTGTTAGGAGAGGTGATATTGGCGGCGAAGATGCAAAGAGCGATATCTCCATGTACAATATAAAGTTACAAAGTGATTGATATACACCATCATTTTAACTGCAGGAAAATTCCTACATATATATCTTATGTTTACTGAAATTTTATTTTAATTAGGAATTTATTTGTGAATTTTCGAATGTCTACTTACAAAGCTTTTTAATTGTATAACATTGCTTAAGTAAATTTTGAAAACAGCAAATTGTCTTATTTTTCTCTAATTTAAAAAAAATTAAACGAGTGTTAATTCCATGGATATTCTTTCCCGGTCACGGATTAACGTCGACCACGATGACTACCGCCGCGACCACTACCTCCTGGTCCACCAGGACCTCCAGGGCCGCCTGGTCCTCCAGGGCCCCCAGGACCACCTGGTCCACCCGGTCCACCAGGGCCTCCTGGCCCGCCTGGTCCACCAGGGCCTCCTGGTCCTCTTGGTCCACTAGGTCCTTTTGGTCCACTAGGTCCTTTTGGTCCACTAGGTCCTTTTGGTCCACTAGGTCCTTTTGGTCCACTAGGTCCTTTTGGT
>JAQGAK010005015.1:0-10975 GCA_034696945.1 Lipothrix lubbocki | reverse complement strand
ATAATAAATAATAATAAATAATAATAAATAATAATTTAAAACAAATTATGTTACCTCTAACGACGACCCAATCTGAACAAAACAATCCAATGCCGTTACACAATAAACGTGTCAAACCTTAAAATAAAACATGAATAATTTAATTATATATTATATTTATACAATTATTATTAATCAGGAAAATAAAACTATTTTTATTACAAATGCTCTATGAATATTTGGGCAGCATATAAATAATAAACATTACCTATAAATTCCCCCAGAGGTCCCGGAAGCGTGCCTACAACAATTCCTATAAACAACAAAATGCATATTTTAACAAAATTAAAAAAACCATTTTTCATGTAATTAATTATATTTTCAAAGAGCTAATATTATAATTTAGAAATTCTATAAAACAAATTAAAATTAATTACCATATGGTCCGTCGCCTGGATTGACTACATCCGAGCAAAATAATCCCAGGAAATAGCAACAGAACTTAGATAGTTCTAATAATAAGATATAATATTGTTACCAAATTTGATTAATAAATATTGCAGAAAATATGTACATATGTGTAATAATTGGTGTCAAAGCGTATTGTAAAATTAAATTAAATGTGAAATTCTAGAAAATATTTAAGTGAGCGATAGTAACCTATTATTGGAGTTTTTGCTGGTAGCGCTCCAAGTTGGGGTTTGCCTATAAATTAAAATATATTAAATAAAAACCTATTTCTATTTTTGTTGCTTGAAGTCTCAGTTTCTGGATTTTATGGCAATAAATAAAAGAAAATAAGGAAGTATATTATATTCGGAATGAGCTAGAAAGAATAAAATAAAAATTTTGTATTCAGAATCATACATAGGTCATTTGTTGGAAGAACGACATCGGAACAGAATAGTCCAAAATTATCGCATAGAAACTTTGTAAATGCTAGAATTAATTGTTAAATTAAATTTAAAAATATATTTTTTTTATTAGGTTGATAAAAGTTGTTAATGCCAAAAACCGTGAAACTTTCATACCAATATATTTGCCTGGACCTACAGACACCATCCCGGTGCAAAAGCCATCTATAGTTGGGAATTTAACATTACAATTTAATAATCCGCAGTATTTTAAACTATCAGGTTATTAAAATGGCCACACTTGGTAAAGTCGTCCAATGAATTAATTTCTGTCATTCTCAAAATGGACGACATTCCACCAATGGACGACATAGTTTTTTCATTCTTAAAATAGACAACCGTCCGCCATTTCATGTTTTGAAATGGTCGATACCAAATGTTTAACTCAGAAATTTACACCAACATGGTAACAATCCTCACTTATGTTCATTGTTCTTCATGGTAAATCTCTGTAATGGTTTTAAAATTTCGCGGCATGCATAAATCTGTAAAATAACCAATCAGGTTCTTTTTCCCGTGCAACGCACGGGCTCAAAGCTATTATGTTTGTAATTAACAAACACACCCCGCCAATTTTAAAGTAGACAACAGAGCGCCCTCTTTGTTTTTTACATCGTCGTTGAAGAGGCAGTGAACAATTTGCGGCAAGTTAAAAGGCAAAACTGAATGCTACTATAGCAGAGTTTTTCCAAAATTGTCGCCTGCAAATGGCGAAAATTTCATTGTCAATATAGTAAGAAAAATTCCGCAGCTATGGGAAAATATGTTGCGTCATAGGAAACATTACAAATTTTCATTTTTGCGTCTCAAATTTACGAAACATCCCACCGTCAGCAGCCTTCATTTCTGCACTTTAGTAAATATCGAGATGTTCATATTTGCCAGAATTGGTCGTTTTGAATTGTAAATTTTCGCCTTGGTTTACCAACTACTTGCCATTTTTGTATTTTTGTAAAATTCGACTGCAAACTTTTAAAACATTTAAATATTTAGTCGGCTTATGAATATAACAAATGGTCACTTACTAGGACTCTGATCGTTAGCAATCACGGTCTCGGAGCAAAAAAGTCCCAGGTCATCGCACAAGTCGTAGCTGACGCCTTTATTTATCAAATATAAAGTAATTAGATTTATTAACAATAAAAAATTTTAGTGTTTTTTTAAATTTGCTGCAGCCCATGCAATTCGTGCATATGATTATACAATGAGCAGTACAACGACGCCATTTTGCCCGTGCCATGCCTCATTCAACTGTTTAATGAAAATGTAATGTATTCATGAAATTACCTGCTTTGCCTTTCGGACCTGGTACTTCACCTATTATTATAATATCATTGGTTTGACCTAAATGGGAAAAGGAATTACCACAAAAAATTAATTCTAATATGAAATTTAACAAAATCCTATATACTTATATAAAAGTGCGATCATCATTCCCTTGTATTTGTTTCCATTCAAACTTACCGGTTGCCGCCTTAATTAAGCAGGCGAAAGAGCCCACAATGACCACCGCGAAATAAAATATGTTTCGGCTGTTCGACGTCATTGGCTTTGTCTGTACACTTTGAAATTAAATTCCTTGAAAATGTTTCTATCGAAGGTTGTTTCCAATGCAAATTTGTCTACCTAACTACTGACGCTGTCTATGGTTGGGCTCAAAATCAATAGGAATAAATTCATCACCTTGTACATACATAAATTGCCAAGGTTAACCTTGTGCGTCAGTCTTGGGTAGAACCATATGCTAAAATTTATGTCAATGGAAGAAATTCGACATGCAGGTTTAGATTTTACATTAGGGATACATACATGGTTATAAACTATTGACGCCAGTTTGAATCAACACTTGCGCTTGCCGCAGGTGTTCTAAAACATTAAATTCTCAGTTTCGTAAGTTTGCCGTCATTTTGTCTATACGGTAATTCCAACGTTGCTGGAGGATATGGCGGAACAAGGATGATGTTTCAGCATTGTATTAAATGGAATATTGTCATGCATTTATATCATCTTTGAAAAGGCAAATATAACTATCTCCACAGTTGCGAAAATGCAATAAGAATGACTACAGCGCTCGAATATTATTTTTAAAGTTTGAATTGCAAAAGCGGCTATCCCGTTCATTTACCATTGCAATCGCACATAAGCGGTAGAAACTGCTGGAATATTTTCCCTATCTACAACATGCGTGACTTAGCAGGAGTTTCCATAGCAACGGCAGATTTTGCTTGCCGTATAAGCGCTATACTGATGGTGACAATGTAAACAAATCGGCCATGCTTTTAAATGACAGATTTGCATTGGAATATTTGTGAAATTTCTTGTACCACCATAGTAATTCTTATTGCATTCTCGCAACTGTGGGTATAGTTACATTTGCCTTTCCACAACTGTGATATGTTCCTAACGGTATATAACCTAATTTAGAATAGACAAAATTTAATACAGTTATAAAATACGGCAAGAGACATGTAGAGATATAGAGCAATAGACTCACAATGTTGCGGATGATGGTGCTACTGTGCACCATTCATCAACCCATATTTGCCGTGTTTCATGAAGATCTATCTAGGACGCAGCTGGAATTCCTGTAGACAAAGAGCAAACGATTTGCCTATAGATCAATCATGTCTTCATACATATATAGTGTTTGAGTTTCTGTGTTATAGAGAATAAATTAATTAGGCTGCGAATGATTAATACAGTTTTCTTTTTAATAATTTAGAACTGCGGATACTCGATCATTGTACATTTGTATCAACATCATGCGTGTCTTTAATAATTAATGAACGAGTTATTTCCGAGAAGGTTTTTTTAAAAGAATTTTGTTTACAGCAGTAAATGGCTTTGAAGGCACAATAAACAAGATGGACAATAAATATTATTTTCAGGATCGAAGTCGTCACCGTTTTGTAATGCATAGGTGCTGTAATGTACTCATATACATTTGCTAGAAGTTCATGGTCAAGTATTGTTAGACGGCGATTAATTTGTTTAGAATTATTCCGAATACGTTTTTAAATTTGTTTATATAATTATTTCTATTCTCCCGTGTACTCCGGATTTCCAACGTTTAACGTTAATTTTATAAATAGTTTTATCATATTTCTAGTCTCAACAACTAGATACAACCAAATTTTAAAGGGAGCACGATTTTTAATTAGTTCCAAAATTTTGACATCACTTTTATCGCCACAAACGTCTAGAACTATTTTACACACTTAGAAACAATTGTAATCACAATTCAATTGTAGTTTTCCATCAACGTTATGACTGTCTTTAGGTTTCGCGAACAAATTAAACTCGATTTTATATAACATATTTGACACCTTTATATATTGAAGTTTAATTTCAAAATAAATAACAAGAAAGGCACACAATATGTACGTGAGGGCCCTTTAAGTAAATGGCAGCAAAACTAAGATTTGTAAATCTGTTATAAAAATCGGATTTGCTGGAATGATCAACAGATTTCCCATCAATTTTAAATATTAGAGATCTGGAAATCCATGTTTATACACCTAACCTGCTCTATTGTTGAATGCTAATACAATGTATTCCGGGCGTACAATAATTTACGGATTGTATAACCGTTTGAAATTTTAAACTACACCTGACACTGGCACATTTCAAAAATTACGAGAACAGTTACAACTATAATTTGACTGGACGAACGAAATTGTATTATCCAAAAACAATATTGTCCATGACTCCATGCAATTTTAAACGTATAGTGTAGCACATCACAAAAACATTTTATCCAAATTTTAGCAAATTGGACGAAGCTCAAATGTCGTCGTGGTAACGGAACGCCGGATTGCGATCAGTGGTCATGTCCGTACTGTAATACTCTGTCGTATAATCAGTTGTAAACTCAGTGGTATAAGCAGTTGGGGGCAGGGTAAACCCAGTAGAACTAGTGGTTGCTTCGGTGGTGTACGTCGTCGAATATAACTCCGGTGACTCAACCGTGAATGATGTGCTTTGCTCGGTGCTGTACGTCGTCGGCATGGCGGTCGTTAATAGTGTAGACGGTTGTGTGGTATATTCGGTACTATTTTCCGTTACGTACGTCGTTTCAGTCGAATAAATTTCTGGCGCTAGGCTCGTACTACCCGTTGTGTATTCCGTTTCAGATGTTTCTCCCGTTGTGTATTCCGTTCCAGGAGTAGTTTCCGATGTGTAAACAGTTGGAGCAGTAGTCGATGCTGTTGAAAATTCTGTTTCAGATGTTTCTTCTGTAGTAAACATTGTTGTTTCGACGTATTCCGGTGCCAATGAGGTTTCTCCAGTTGAATATGTCGATTCACTAGTTGCATATTCTGTCGTCATTGTTGTCTCACTAGTTGTGAATCCAGTTTCATACGTGGTTTCACTAGTTTCATACTCAGGCGACATTGTCGTCGTACCAGTTGTGAACCCCGTTTCATACGTGGTTTCACTAGTTCCATACTCTGGTGTCATAGTGGTTTGACCTGTTGTGAAACCCGTCGAAAACGTGGACTCACTAGTTACATATTCCGGTCTTATTTTTGTGTGACCAGTAGTTTCACCAGTTGAATAAGTTGATTCACTAGTTCCATATTCCGGCGTCTCAGTAGTTTCACCAGTTGTAAAACCTGTTGAATATGTAGATTCACTAGTTTCATACTGCGGTGTCATTGTAGTTTGTCCAGGTGTGAAACCTGTTGAATATGTGAATTCAGTAGTCTCATATTCCTGTCGCATTTCAGTTTCTCCAGTTGTAACACCAGTTGAATACGTTGATTCACTAGTTCCATATTCTGGCGTCATTGTAGTTTCACTAGTTGTAAAACCCGTTGAAAACGTGGACTCACTAGTTACATATTCCGGTCTTATTTTTGTTTGACCAGTAGTTTCACCAGTTGAATAAGTTGATTCACTAGTTCCATATTCCGGCGTCTCAGTAGTTTCACCAGTTGAAAAACCTGTTGAATATGTAGATTCACTTGAATTGTACTCTGGAGCTAACGATGTTGTTCCAGTTGAGTAAGTCGTTTCTTCCGTTGTAAACTCACTGGTCCTAATTTCCGGCGTCATTGAAGTTTGTCCAGTTGTAAAACCTGTTGAAAACGTGGATTCACTTGAAATGTATTCAGGAGCTAATGATGTTTCTCCAGTTGAGTAAGTCGTCTCTTCTGTTGTAAACTCACTGGTCCTAATTTCCGGCGTCATTGAAGTTTGTCCAGTAGTGAAACCCGTAGAGTAAGTGGATTCACTGGTAATATTGTATTCTGGACCTAATGAAGTTTCTCCAGTTGAATAAGTCGATTGCTCAGTTGTAAAATCACTCGTCAAGTATTCCGGCGCTTGGGAAGTTTGTCCGGTAGAGAAAGTGCTATCGGTGTATCCCGTGGAAAATGTCGTATCAAAATCGGTCGTAAAAGTAATATCTCCATTGATATAAATTTCAATGGGAATTTTACATCTTCGCCTAATTGGGTCGTAATTAGAGGGATCGCCGCAATTCGGTCTAGGACGAGGTTTTCGATTCGTCCTTACTTTTACAGTCTTGTGCGACGACTTTACTGCTGATGGGAACAACATATGAAAATATTTATTTTTAATTAATAAAAGTACATTAATATTTAAAATCCTTACATGATCCATCCTCCTGATCCGGATTCACCTCTTTCACTGATCGTCCTGGAAAACGAAACCATATGGAATCAAGTGAAATTCCCTGTGTACTATGACCTACATAAGTTAACCTATGTACCTGCAGCCAATGAAACAGCAAACGTCAGGAGAACCATGGAGCCCAATAGTAATACATAGGTCTTCATCCTTAGCAAATTCTAACATGAATAATTATTGCTAGGTAAGGCCCGTGGAAAATGAGGATATTGTGTGGATGAGGATTTACTATTTTAGAAAAAAAACATAGTTTTAATAGCTAAACTTTATATAATAATCCATTATACGCGTGTAAATAATATATCTGTATCTATATTTGCTACCATGTCAGCCATTGTTACGTGCATACGGTATTGAAGCTCGTCCATCAGATATACGGGGAGTCCCAATAGAACTATATTCAGCTCACTATTTACCACCCATAAATTATTGACAGGGCCATTTACCTGTCAAACTCCAATTTTGCTTCAGTAAAACAAAAATAAAGCTAAAATATACAGCTCCCTTCAGCCTTTTGTATACACAACATATAGGGTTAATACAAACGAGTGGGAGGCATTATAAGGTGTCTATCATATAGGCAGGGTATATATACATACCCTGCATACATGCATATGTTTTATTCAAAGCGTGCAATTTTTTTCAGATTTGGACCAAACATTTCCCTCAATCGACGTTCATTGATACTGAAGGTTTGTACATGGATAAACACTAAACTACACACAGACATTTATTACAGCCATCACACATATATTTATTTTCTATGCTCATACAATTGGAGCGCTGATAAAATCGAAAATTTTAGCAAGGTCTAATTTGTGAAATCCTTTAGCTCAACCCGAAGATTTTTGGACACGGTGGATTTTACATTTGACAACGCACCACAGATGACCGAATTGTACACCTATGGATTGTAATGTATTGGGTATTGACGTATAAATATATTTACCATACGCATATGTATATACACAAAACACTTGTATACATACCTATATTCTCTATATGTGTCCATGTATAGACATCGTCGGTGGAGATACAAACTGGGCTATCTCCATGTGGACCTAAATGCAAGATGAGATATCTACAATAACAATTCAGCGCAAAGATGGGATATCCTGCCGTTTAAATTGCATCAAAAACTAAAAACGGAGGGAGCTTTTGTATTTAAAATTTCAACTGCAAGGCAATTGTAAATTATAGTGGAGTTATCCCATATATTGGACATAAAATGATGGTGGATGTTCCCATTTGCAGCTACAGGCGCACATGGATATAGCCCACTTTGCATCTCAACCGACGGTATATGTATATATTTACAAGCAATTAGCATTAACGCCGGCGGCCCACATGCAGAATTATTGGCAGGCATCCATCCCACTTTCCCATTTCCAGATGTTACCGTGACACTTGATCTCTGGAAGGACGGTTTGCCGATCTTGTTCTGTTCTGTACATACATTTTATACAACTATTTTATATTTTATAAATTTTACATTGTAAATTACATATGGACGACGGTGCAACCTTTTACTTTTCCCTCCCATCACATACGCTGTTGTAGAATGTAAAATTACCTCAGCTAATTACTCATCGTCATGTTTTCCCGGTCCATATTCAATTACAGTAAACTCCATTATAATCTATTAGTAATATGTGCTTAGGGTATAGTGAGGTAGTGCGAAGTCAATTATTATTACTTTGCATATTTTTAATCGCTTCATTTGGAACGAGAACAATAAACTGATCTACACCACAGCAGAAACATATGGCTGCGTCTATGTATATAGACACCGGAAGATCTCGGATTTTGTGCAAATGGTATTTTGTTCCCTTCCACATATATGTGTAATTGCTACTAATTATACGCATGTACATATGTACGTTACTATGCATGCATTTGTACAGGTATTAGGCAATAGAAATATAAAATGCATTGTAGAGAGCATGTCATGCAAGTGTGTTTAAAAGCAAAAATGTAGGGCACCGGGAATGCAAATTACATATACCTATACATATGTATATGTAAATGCCATATATGGCAATTTTAAACAACAAAATTGCAACGTTTGAAACAAATGCTTTTTAAATAATAAAATATTGCTCAATGTATATTTCGGCGGTAAAAACTTGTACACATGATCCATATATATGTACACGGATTAAAATCGTAAAAATGATCACGCGCTGGAAACGTGTTAGTATGATAAATGTGCACGAAGATGTTAACATACATAGTTCAATGTTATACACACAGCATACATGTGTATAGAAATCTGTAATAATGCGGAGGGGGGGGGAGGTGGGGTGGGGTGGACAATGAAACGTGGGATATAATTTGTCGACATTTCATATATAGACAGTTTGATGAAAATATTAACGAAATGGTAGAAAAACATAGATAATAATCATAAATTTATTTTTTAAAACAATGTCGTTGAGTTTGGGCGAAAACGTTCCAAATCCCTGCAACCATATCTTCTCATATAGTGTGTATGTATGTGTAAATTTTGCAGTATTATTTCATGGAAATCGAGAACCAGAACTTCTGTTAAAACGCTCCGCACCCACTCCTATCTGTAGTTCTGTACTTCTGTAGTAATGATTCTGCTGTGACAACACAATATATTTCATTTTGGTTTACTGAGTACACACTATATATACTTACTGAATGTATGCTTGGCGGTCAGGAGCTGACATTGACATATGTTGCATGCATCATACAGCGTGCGTAGTGTTGTATATATTCGTAAATTGTAATTATGCAAATGTGTATTTAAATATGTAGTAATATATAAGCAATTAGTCAAAAATACGTACATATATACATATTCTTGCTTAAATAACATATCACCGAATTTATTTGTACTCGTGTTAATGCGCATACAATATTACATACTATGTGTACATATATACGTGAATACTATAAATAACGCCCCTCAAAATATTTAACCGCAATGCAATCACACTGGAGCGGGATAAGTTAAATAATTCAATCTGTAATGACGACGACGACGACACTTTCAGACAAAGATGACGTAGCTCAACACGTTTTATCTTACGCACAACCTGCATAAAAGGCTGAATGAACTGTTGTAATTTATGGGCAACACTACTACTTCGGTATTTGACCATGTGTATTAGGTGACGCTTAGTATTTTAAAAAACGAGTAAATAAACTTGACTGTACCTAATTAATTTCTACATGAACTTTGCAGTGTAAAACTGTTGCAAGAGACATTTGTAATGTGAAGAATACGGGTGGTTTTCCAGCAGATTCCTATTCGGAGTCCTAAATCCTAAAGTTTACTGGTTTATCATGAATTTGATTTTCCCTTTGGACGCGACAACATAATTTCGGAATTCGTTCAGCAATTTTTTTCATTTATTTCTTATAAATTCCAAGATATTTAGTAATTAGATTTTCAAAACTTTCCGTTTTAAATAAAATTTTAGAAAAAAAAGATCATTAAACAAGTTCATGTAATACAGGCATCTCGCGGGAAGAAAAACCTGAGGGAATTCTTCATTAATGAAATTAAAGTCCCTAATTATTGTCATTCAGATGTAACTATAATCAATATTTCACACAAGGCTTGCAGACAGATTCAAAACAACAGATGTTGCATAATCAGTCAATAAAATCATTCAAATTAGTGGTACTTGCATCCTATATATTCGACGCTATACACAGTTTCTATAGTATATACACACAACACACACAGCATGTACATATGCACTACTATGCACTATACGGAACAGGTTAAGTACAATACTCCAGTATAGAAGTGTTGATCAATTAGTATTTATTATTATTTTGTAACAGTTTATTATTAGAGCTAAGGTTTTGAAGACAAACTTATTTATCGTACAAATATGTTCGCGAACTGCATATTTATTGTATTTATATTTATTACCGAGTAATTGTTGCGGTAAATTTCAATATCCAAAGCTGAGAGTATGATTTGTCAACCGACATGAGTGCATTTAAAATAATAATACAATTTCTGTAGAGTATATATGATATGTATAAGCAGAGCCTATTTTTAGACTTTTACAGTGGGGGGAAATTTTGGGGAAAAGGGCACATTTTTAGCGGGAAAGGGCACATTTTCAGAGAAAAGGGGCACATTTTGTACGGCGTGCGTAATAATCAGCGCAAGGGTCGCACAATCGTTTACAATAAACATAATCATAGTTTTGTTTATTTTTAAGGCTTGTGAAATCTTTGTGAGGGCGCATGCAAGAGGAATCCGTGTTGAAGAAATTTTTGCATTTTTAGGCGTTTGACAAGAATTCGCAGATTTAGCCATGAATAAAATAGATATTTTGTTAGAGCATTTTATTGTTAATGTATTGTTAAAATCCGTCGAGAAGTGCAGAAATTCGAGGCCTAAAGTAAAAACAAACCAAAAGTATTTGGCATGTTTC
>JAQGAK010005014.1:0-10976 GCA_034696945.1 Lipothrix lubbocki | reverse complement strand
TAAAATTTGCAAACTTCAAAATACAAAATACAAAATACATTTTTAAATTATAAAACTTTAAAATACAAAATACAAAAATGTATTTAAAATACGTATTTGAGATACATGTATTTTGGACAGCTCTGTAAAGGATTAAAATGAAATGTGGAATAAACAGGTGGAAATAATTACATGCAACGCACAAGATTTTTGGCGCGCTTTTGATATGAAATTCTAACCTGCCGAGTTTTGATTCGCCAGAAGGCGGAGTTAACTTTCAGGTGCTTAATTTGTAAAGTCTTTAGCGAATGCTTCAACAGTATTTACTTGTAAGGGGTGATTCAAGTATTACGTAACGCCCCTTGAGGTGGGTGGTACTCTGATTTTCCGTATTTTTTCGTTACGCTCCTATCTTTTAACATTACATATACATATATCGAAATTGGCTTTGCGGTAATCAATGCAGTTAAAAGTAAAGGATGGTTGAAGTCACGTATTGTTATTAAACAAATACACCCTTCAAACTCAGAGAAATTATTGTAGCGAAGCCAATTTCGATCACAACCACGTCAACATTGTAGTCAAAATGACGGGGATGGAAAATCCGATTATAATATTTGTTTGAAAGAATAATGGACCTGTGAAAAAATTGCTTTTGAGGGGTTCACATTTGAGGACTTTCCGAATTTTGGCATACAAACTGTATGCATTGCAAAAATTCTTTGATTAGTGATTCTAAGGTAACATTTATGCTGATTTCGAAAAAAAAATGGTCGCTATTTTGGCTTGTATAGCAGAAAAACTTAAATTCTGGGTACTAAAACCCACACTTCACTATGAAGAAATGCGAAATTTTCAAAACCCTTAAATTAAACTGAAGAGAATTTATTTTCCTTTAATTTGAATCCATGATTGTGGAAATCGGTTTAGTTTTTTCACAATATTGGATTCCCCAGCAGCCTTTTGAAAGACCTTCAGGGGCCCCCATTTAAATACATGGAGTTATTTGAAAAATCTTTTTTTTGCATAGAAGGGTCTTTTTAGGTGCAAACTATTAGTTTTTGACATTTATGGGGTTCTATAAAAATTTTGAGTTCAAAGCTTACTGCATAGCGCTGAAGTTACTGTATATGCTTTAGCGTTGTAGCTGGAAGAGGATTTGTGTCAGGGTTGCATTTATGCCACACAAAGTTCATTTTTGCCATGTCAGGCTGGCATAAATGGCATTAATGGCATTTGACATATTGGCAAAAATGACAAAAATTATTTTTTACAAAATCCAGCTTGGATATTACCCTTTGAGCCAGGAATTTAATCTATATACTTAATGTTTCTCAATATTTGAATGACAAATTATTGTAGAGAATATAATTGTTTAAATTAAACTACATTTTTAGATTTTGGGTCTGCCAACAAGTGCGAGACCACGATGACACATTCAGAATTTTATTTTTAACTTCAGTTTAGTGAACAAGAATTTGTGCTTTCTGATTGTACTTTCTCAAAACTCTCAACAGATTGCAACAATTTTTGCTACGTATACAATACGTTCTCTACCAAAATAACATTGTAAGGAAAAAATTACATTTATTAATTAGTTTTTAATAATTAATTATTAATAAAATAATTATTAAAAATTAATATTAGTTTTTAAAAAGAATTACAATTTTTATCATTATTATAATGCAATTACGATACGTTTGTTACAATTTAAAATCTGCTCATAATTACAGTAATAATGGGCAAATAAGGTTAATTTAAATTTTTTTTATTTATTGCCGAATTCCTAAAAATATAAAATAAAGAAAAAATTCTAGAATTATTGCTCATAGCATTTTTCTCTCTGGTCATACTTAAAACCCTAAAATCAAGCCTAGAATCGAAATAAAATTTTGTACATGAGCGTGTTTTGAAATTTTAAGAAGTATGAATGATATAGATAAAACCCTGGGCGCAAAGAGTGCTGGGATGTCTATATTTTGTATGCGGTGGTTGATGAAGTTAGTAATCTTGTGGCTATCATTAAAATACAATTTTACCCGACCATCAAAATTTCAAATCATTAATTTTTAAATTATTAGGAAAAATTTACGCTCTCACCTGTACCATCGTCTAATAATACCTAGGTAGAGTTAAATAGTTTTGTGGGGGTCTCTTTATAACAACACACTACAAAGCGGTGAATTTGACATTTATAAATAAGTGCTCTTGTAAGAGTGAAAACTTACGTATAAATTAATCCTGGTGCACAAAAATTGAGGCCGTTATATGGAATCTGCCTTTAAAAACGGGCCCGTTATAGAGAGCTTCCCCTGTATAATTATCTATGTTTTTAATTCTTGTTTATGAGGTTTATAGCTAACAATATTATTAAATAGAGATAACGTTTAACAAATATCGTGTTAATTTATTGTGTCAAATTCTCGATCTAAAAATTGTGGCTATGTATACGATGCAGTTTCTTGTAACTGTAGCCTAATTTTTTAATTTATGCCACTAGTGGCATAAACCTTTTTTGCCATGTCAATTTATGCCACATTTATGCCATTTATGTATGTCATGCCACCTTTATGCCACCCGTGCAACCCTGATTTGTGTATTCTTGCATTTAGCAACACTATCAACAGCACTCTAAGCGGGAAATATAATTATTTTGGGTGTAGAAGCTTAACATTAAATAGTTTTATGTGAGAAATGCACAAAAATAGTTTATGTATGATTTTGGAAAGAAATATGTAAGAAAGTCATTTAAACGAAGCAGAAGAAAAACCTTCTATGAACGTGAAAGCTCATAAATATAGTAATAAATTCCCTAGGAATTTTTTCCGGGAAATAAAACTTTAATTTTCCGGGATTATTTGATTATTACCAACAAATATGGCGGAAGACCCTAAATAGTAATTGTCTATAGAGTTTTCATCCTTCTTTATGATTTTTTGGCGTCTCCACTCCCGAAATTACAGAAAAAAGCATCAAAATTTGGAGAATGTTCATTTGTCTTTTCCTTATTCCAGTCATTTCGGGCTGCGTAAGTAAAAATAACGAGAATATGAAAAAAAAGCTTCTGAGAAAATGGTCTAAATAGAAAAACAGAAATGAAATTCTGAGAAAGTTTTAGCCGCGAATGAAACTAATTGGAGTACACACAGCGGGAATAAAACGAGGAATTTTAAAAGTGTTTACGGCTGGAATGGCTGACAATAAATAATAAAGGGCTATGTATTTACGAACAAGAGTGCCTATTGAGTAAAAAGAAAAGACGTAGAAGAAAGGAGTTGAATAACTTTTCAAGAGTAGATAATAAAACTTTTTTGTGAGCATCTCTTAGTGGTGCCAATGGTCTGGTCTGATCCCTATTTTATGAGACTGGTATGGTCCTGGGTTTCGGACCAGACCGTAGTAGTAGTAGTAGTAGTAGTAGTAGTAGAACTTTATTCGTTATATCAATACAAATATAAACAGTGTCACACTGGCCAATACATGTATACATACCGTTGGTCTGAGCCAAATTGTAAAACCAGACCAATGGTCTGGTCCGAAATCCAGGACCAGACCAGACCAAAGACCATGGTCCGGACCATGGTCCTGTATACAATTCCGTACAGAGTAAACGCACTTCGTGGATTTCAGCTAATATGTATTCTTCAAATCTCTCGCAAGTATTAACTATAGACTAGATTAATTAATAATAATACTAAATATCGACGAATTTTCTAAACATTGATTTATTAAGCCACAAAACACTAAAAAGGGAACAGAACAGTAGATAGAAACTCACACCCACAAGTTGCGTTTATATGAAAACCGGGGTGAACTTCACATTGTTCCCCACTCTTTCTTTGACGTAATGAATTTAAAAATAATATAGTGTTTTTCTGATTTATATAAATTTTCCTAATAAATAATTAACTTAATTTACAAGCATACTGATCTGTAAAATGTAAATCTTCAAATGGGTATCGGTAAATAATAATAATAAAAGATTTGTTTAAATTTTGAAATATTAAATGTTTTAAATTTATAAAATTATAAGTTGGACCATGTTCCAATGGTCTGGTCTGGTCCATGCTACAAATCATTCAACACTGGTCCGGTCTGACTTGTTGGACCAGACCAGACCAGACCATGCATTTCATGGACCAGACCAGACCAGACCACAATGGGACCAAATTAACTGGTCCGGACCAGACCATTGGCATCTTTAGCGTCTCTATATTACTCAACAACAGTTTGCATACTTGTAAGTATATAATCATTCTCATATGTTGAGCCAGCAAGTCTTATGAAGTAAAAGTAATTTTCTATTTGATTCCAATATGCCATACAAGGTTCAAGTTTTATCTTGGTGAAGGTAGAGGGTTCGCACATGAAAAACGATTCGCAATACACAACAGATCGCTTCTTTTAAAAGACTCCGCACGTAAATAATATGCTTCTTCTATAGGATTTTATGGACCTGTTCAAATATTTCAGTGTCACTGTATTTCTTTCTTTCTAGAATTTTCTTTTTGAGATGTCTTCAAAAAATTCAACATTTACTATCCGTCCGACTTTTCATTCATTATTGCTTGCTGATAATTTAATATTTCTTTATTATTTGCAACATTCGATTTACATTCATGTCTTATTTATTTATACTTTCTTTTTATTGATATTATACTATCCAAAATCCAATTGCATCAGATGAGTATATAAACAAAGTACGTAGAATTTTGTTCAACGGAAATGAAGGCTGAATGGAGCGTCTTCCTTGAGCGACCCCTGATTGCAAAAAGTTTTACAGAAGAATTTTGTAGATACATGGATGTTTTGAAGAGTTCGAGAGATTTTTACTGCGAAATAAAAACAGGAAGGATATATAGCGTTGGACGCAGGGGTGAGAAAATGCTCAACACTAACTCCATTGGGCTACTCCATTCTGACGATGAGTGAGTTCCAGTATACTTATATATTCTTTTATTTATAGTTAGTCCTATATATTTAAACTTACATGAACTTACAAGGCAATAAATGAGCAGTACAGGGTTGCAATATTTTTGCAATGTAATAAAGGGAGATGCCAACTACCCGATTCCATCTCAGCCATCATCTTCCCATCGTTTACAGATATATAGAGTATTTCTATGTATACGGGCCGAGCACCATTCGCACCATTAAAAATGTATGGAGAGCAAAAAAATTATTGCTTACTTGTCCAATTTTTAACTCACACTAAAGGATTTCTGCAAGAATGACTGAACTTGTTTTTCCTTGACTACTTCCAACATTGTGTACATACAGCCTACATGAATATATATATTTACTTATACTTTTATTGTGCATAACGTAAGTGTATGTATGTATATGACAAGTGTTTTATTATGTACTAGGATGTTGTATATTCTACTGTGTGTACATACGTATACTTTGTTTATATAACATTTACTGTAAGAATTTGCAACATTTAACATGTACACTCATATGATCCGCTATACAGTGTTATCAGTGTGAAAGACTATGTGAGTCCTAGAATTAAAATATTTATCTAGACATTATGAACCCTCCCTCACTAACACTTACGTTATAAAATTCAGCTCTTGATCTGCCTACTCAATTTTCTCACATGCTCCAGGCTCCCTGTCAATTCGCTTAGCAATCAACCTTCCTACGGTGTCAGTGCGTGCATACACTCACGCTTTACCATTGTTGATTATAAGCACATTTGTGTGTTTTTCCCCAAAGACGTTTTCCTACTCAAAATTCACAACAACAGCGTCCCACGTACAAGTTCCACTGACGATTCCTCTCGTATGACCTTTTCTAGATTGATCTCGGGGAATTATAAAAATGCTTAGTTGCAAAATTGTTTAGAATTTTCCAACTTTTAAATGATTTGAATTTAATTACGAAGATTAAATTTGCAAATTTTACACTAAGTTTTTGCCCATTGAACAAAATTAGATTGCAAGTTTACTTCCTAAAAATTATTGTTTCATTATGTTTGTAATAAATTGTTCTTTGTAACGCTAGAATGTATTGAAACGAATATGTATTAATAACATTGCTATTTAAAATGAAATTATTTCATTTTATTATTGGAATTCTACTTCACACGCGTTAACAGATCTACATCACAAATAATAAACAAGTTCGTGAATAATACTTTTCATGCATATTTTGTGGTTCATGCATGAAATAATTCTGATTTTTTTTTGTAAAATAGAAGTAGTACGAAAATGATGCGATGTCAAAGAAATGCAAGGGAATATATAAAATCGATGGCTGTAGTTCGTACGAGTGTGCAAAATTCTAGGAAATTTAATTAAACATGGAAGAATGTAAATATGAAAGAACAAAATTTGCTCTTTGACAAGAGTTCGGGCATGATTTGGTTTCAAAACGTTTGAAGATCATTTATTTGGCGGAAAGAGAATAGAGAATGGTGGATGAGCCGAAGGCTACGCACAAGGAAGGACTTTAAAGGAGGAAAAGAGAGAAAACAAACTCCCGGAAATGAAATATTGACAGGTAACTTGAGTAGGAAATATATACGCGCGAGGGATGGCAGAGCTTTCGGTGAGCATACAGGCGGACGATTAATCCCGCAACGCACACAATTAAATGGAGTAAAGAAAGACAGGCCTATAATAGGAAACATATGAGAAGAAATTATAGAACTCCAGAGTATCATTAAACCTACTACGCGTACTTATAGTGAAGTCGAGGGTGGGGAAAATAGAAAAGCAGGCTTGACGCAGTCAGTTTTCCATTGCGGCAATGAAAATTGTTTATGTGAAAGGAGTAGGTATGCGTATAGCAAGATATAGAGCTATAAAAAGGAAAAGAGATAAAATACTTTAAAATAGTATAAAACATGGAAGGATATGGTAAGAACGAAGTAAGAATGCGAATGCGAAGAGAC
This sequence comes from Lipothrix lubbocki, assembly GCA_034696945.1. Classification (NCBI taxonomy): domain Eukaryota; kingdom Metazoa; phylum Arthropoda; class Collembola; order Symphypleona; family Sminthuridae; genus Lipothrix; species Lipothrix lubbocki. The sequence goes on along the minus strand of JAQGAK010005014.1, from coordinate 4,096 downwards.
TGAAGTGAAGGAAAATGAAAATGCATGGCGTGAGTGTATTTGGTAAGTTTGGTTTTGGTTCCGTTGGGTAAAAGAGCAGTTCTGTAGATTTCTATACTTTGACTTGAACAGTTGAAACTGACGAGAGAAAAGGAGTTGGAGTTGGACTCGGAGCCGGAGTGTTGTTGTGAGTGAGTGAACGTGTGAGTGAGAGAGAACGTAGTTACGTAGTATGGAGTAAAATAGTAAAATCGATATTTAGTTTCAGGTACGCATATGTTAGAGACATAAACAGTGGGGTGGAGGTTCTCTCCACGGAACGGCACTCTCATCCATAAAATGTACACAGGAAAAAATTGCCTCGCCTCCATTTTTACTATTACACACACTCTTTACACCAAAACTATATACTCTTTACTACACAGCATTCAACGATTCAACGCGGGGCCAAAAGGAGTAAACGAGTGGGCAACGTACATAGTTTACAGCACAGGGGTAAGCCATTACGCACATAGACGTAGTACGCACGTACCATGTGCACCTTTCGTATATAGCCTCTTTCTCCTTACCTCCTTACGTCCCTACTCCTTACTCCTGTCATAGCTTGTTATGCACGCCGAGTACAAATCCCTTCTAGAACATATTACAAGTATATTCTATTTCATTTATTATACCCACAGTGCATAAGCTTCAACATTGAAACAAGCTAAAAACTTAGAACACACAATGTACCCCCATTTAATAGGTAACTAACTACATTCAAAGACTTGAGTCCAAACCAAGCTACATATATCTAGATACATGAATACATAGGCATGAATCGAAACATGAATACATGATGCCTTCACAAGCGAAATTATAAGAAACGTTTTCCAGTTGACGTTGTCCTTTTATATGGGAATGTTATAAGTTTTAGGGAAGAAGCCCGCATCCTTTGATACAGGTGTATCAATCCTACCGTAGAATGATGCTATTGCTGGAGAACTTGTACTTAAGAATGAATATAAAGTATCTGAGTATACAAAATACAAGTATACTCTTACATTGTATACTTGTATACATAAACGAATACGTACACCTCACATTACCCTTATATATACATATATATATATATATTTTGTTTTTAGGCTCGCTTCGTAGAAAGCGAGCCTATTGAAATGATCGATCGTGTCCAGAGGTCCGAGGTCCATGTGTCTGATTACACGATATCTCTCGAACAAAATGCCTTAAGAAGATCAAATCTGACACGCTTGCAGACAAGGGGTCAAGTATGATAGCTATTGAAATTCAGGGTCTTCAGGTCAACGAAAACAAAGTTATGGCCATTTGAAATTTCGACAATTTCTGCATTATACTTGGCTATAATGGTATTGGCGTGACTCCCGGGATACATAGACATAAATATATACATACATAAGACAGGAAAAGAGAAAGGGGAAGTTTAAAAGCAGTTGTTAAGTTCGTGCATGTACATATTAAAAAGTCTGTCTTGGAGCAATTCCAAGTGGCCCGCTCTCAATGCTACGAAAATGGTTTACACTATACCTATCACATTTTTCGATTAAATTCCGTCTCGCCGTTCACACGCCCGGTGGATGTTATACCCATTTATGCCTGTAAAAGCATCTTCCATTCACATATATGCACATTATACATAGCAGAAAGAATGAAATAGCTTCCTCATTTCGCAGATATTTCAGCAAAAAAAGCATGTGCCTGCATTCCTTTATACAGCGCAACTTGTTTACATATCCCTGCAACGGATTTTCTCTTCCGAAGATTAAATCGCAATGTTATTCATTGTTTTTCCACAAGCTTGTAGTTAGTTTAATAAGTAATTAGTTAAACGTCATGTCCGATAAGTAGTCTAAAATTAATCATTACAACCCAGCTTGGGAACAAGAATACTGCTTTGTAATGACTGAAGACAGTTGTGTTTGCTTTATTTGCAATCAATCAGTTTCTGTTCCAAAAAAAGACAAAGTTAGTAGACATCACACTTACATAAAAGCTTTATTGAAAATTTCCACTTGGTACAGAAGTAAGAAAATGTAAAATATCTTATTTGAAATGTGAATTAAAAACTCAGCAATATCTTTTTACAAATCCAAACATCATTCTGACCACCAAAGCCTCATTGAGAATTGCATTTCTTATTGCAAAACGAAAGCGCCCTTTTCAAAAAGGTACTAATTATTATTAAAAACAATAATACAAAACTAAAATATAGTAACTTCACATACCTGCAACATAATAATTATTATAATATTATTTGACCAATTGTTCAAATTGGTGTTTTCTTGTTAAAATATTGTATTTTATTTTTTTCAAAAATGTTAAATTGTTAAAGATGCGTATTTTTAAATAATGCAATTTTTGTTTGACGAAATGTTTTATTGATTATAATGCTTTGTAAAATAATGTGCTGTAGTACATTTACTTAGTATACAATTGAGCCTGAAGAAGGGTGTATCCCGAAACGTTGCTACTAATAAAGAATCTTGATAATGTGATATAACTTTTCTAATTACTTTCAAAATTATTTTATTTAAAAGTGTACTGTTTGTATTTTAGGGGAGCTCGTCAAAGATTGTGTGATTGAGGCATCGAAAGTTTTTCCCAAAATCAAGGAAAATAAGAAAATTGCAACTATAATCCGTGAAATTATTTTGTCCGAATTTCGAGGCGATTTGAAACACTAGCAACTACAGGATAAAACCTTTGCATTTAAAAACTTCGTGATCGCGATATAAATGGTTTTGCGTCAAACTATGGTATATGTCTAAGGCTTTCCACTTTTCGCATTTTTCACGAAATATTTTTCGCATTTTACATTTTCAATTATAGTACTTTGCGGGTTTAAAAAAAATATTTTTCGCCATTTATTCCTTTTAATACTCGTTTATTACCTATTTGTCGGCTTAGTAATGTTTTTATACTAAACACGGGACGGGACAATTTGGGGACAAAAATATTGTCCCCAGATAGTATGGGGACAAAACCGGGACACGAAATTTGTCCCGGAGAATTTCGGGACGGGACAGTACCATACGTCGGGACAAGTCTTTAATATTTGTCATTCTAGATTTTGCCTTTAATGGTCGTACTAGATAATGGGATTTAGAAGGTAGTTTACATATAATAGTACCTATCAAATACAAGACTCCGATTTTGAAAAAAATATTTTGAAATGCTTAAAAAAATTCTTCAAAATTTCATCCGGGACGTCCCGTCCCGATGTCCCGGAGACGGGACACGGGACGGGACAATTTGGGGACGAAAATATTGTCCCCCGATAGATTGGGGACAAAAACGGGACACGAATTTTGTCCCGGAGAATTTCGGGCCTGGACAAATTCTGTTTCGGGACACAAATTTTGTCCCCATTAGAAGCCTTAGCGTGACCGAATGATGGACGGACGGACGTCACACCGGTTAATAATAATACTACATAATATCAATATTTCACAAGCCCTAACACTTCTGCTGTAACCATACGCTTGAACTAGGTCAAACACATGCAAACCAAGAAACATTTAAATTGAGTTGTTTAATGTTTAAACGCGGTAACCTTTAGATTTTTCAGTTCTCATTTACAAGTAATTCTACTTTTCTTATTTTATTTTTATTACAAACTTTTACATTATACCTAGACGAATAACAAAATATTTAAATGTGTTTTGAAACATGCTGAAAATTGACACTTTTTGGGATTTCGTCATTTCGCAGTTGTTCTGATATCGCAAATTTTGCAACTTACTTTTTTTTCAGTTTTGCAATGCACTAGTATAACTTTGGACCTAGCTATGCTAAACAACGGTGCACAAAACCCCATAAAGAATATAAAGCGGGGTAAAAAGATAATAATAAATAAAGCCGGAACTTTTTCGCAATTGTTTACCCCCAAATTTCGCAATTTCAAATTTTCATTTCGCATTTTTCGCAATTTCATTTCGTAAATTGTTTTACGCAGTAATAAAGCTCACATTTTCTTTACATTTTGTCTGGTTTAAATATATTTTTATAAGAATATTTTTCTCAATTTTCAATATTCAAAAATTAGGGAGTCAAATTAATTCTTTTAAATTGATTGTTTTATGCCATAACTACTGTAATT
>JAQGAK010005013.1:0-10976 GCA_034696945.1 Lipothrix lubbocki | reverse complement strand
AGCTCTCAGTAGTGAGGTCCATTCTGATCAGTGAGTTTGATCCAGGCTGGAAAGAAATGGCAGAAAAGTTGGCAAAATTAGCCACTTCTTTAGAAATCCTTGCTGTTGAAACTTCACCTCTGGGCAGACTTACTTGGAAGCGGAATTTTACAGAAGTCATCCAAATTTTGTCACCATGTTTAATTAATATAAAAAAAGTTGTAATTATTTACGAGGAATCTGATGAAATTTCGAAAATTGATTTCTCAGTCCTGGCCTGGGCAAAGGTAGTTCACGTATGTTTCGAACATTTGGCTGTAACAGATGATCGTGATTTATTTAAATCCCAATTATCGCAAATTTTTCCCAATGCCAGAACCAGAATCATCAAATTTTGTGGGGTGATTTGAAGCTATCTAATATTTATATGTTTACTAATTACTGGAAGCTTATTGTTAGAGTCACTTTAACATGAAGAGGTTTAGATTCGTAGAATCGTAAACCGTCACTTACTTTATTAAAGTCTTCATTATTTAAAATCGTTGATTCTTGAAGTTGAGAAGACTAGGATTGCTGGAAACAAAAATTCGGAAATTAATGTCAATTTTAGCGGAATATGACCAGTGTTTGTTACTTCGGTAGTGAATTCTTGGAAATTGTGAGGATTTAATAAAAGCTATAAATGGCTACAAAAGGAAAATCAAAATGCAAGCTGTAAATTCACTGTGCAGTACTGAATGGAATCGGAAAGGTATGTACAGTGTATTGCACATAGTGGAGTATTAGTGTAAATATGTATGTAACTGCATGTTTATTAATTTAACCAGAGAATAAAATTTGGAATATTGTAAGCTACAAATTATCCATCCAATGTAAAAATAATTATTATGCCTATGGCACTTAAAAATAATTACTAAATTGTTTTACAATAAAGCATATAAAAGGACATTTATTATCAGTTAGTACACATAAATTCGTATACGTATAACAATAATAACATTTAATTATTTAAGCTACATATCTAGACATGGACAGATGAGGCATCTCGCATATATCAAAAACCATACAGCCGGCGAATTGGAAATAATTTAATTTACAGTACGGCAATCATTACTTATTACTAATATAATTGCCACTTACTGGAGTTAATTTCTAGTGTGTATCAATTATTGGAAAACCGTGTGAATAAAAGTGTGAGCATACTCTCTCAATGCAATTTTATTCACCGTGCATACATGCATATTGTATCTTCATGTAACCTAATTATAAAAAATTACTGTTGCTTCCACAAGTTTGCAATAAGAAAAATGCATTTTTAAAGTATTTATTCCCTCAATAATATTCTTACGCAACAACCTTCTTCCACAATTTCCACTGCAATAGAATAATTTCACAGCATATTATCTTCCCTTGATGGAATTAAACTGCTGGAGCTTCTATGAAGTGAACATGCATACATACTTGATTTGTATTTGTTCATTTACTTGTACATATTATTATACTTACATATGAAATAGAAATCACGTCAGTTGAGGTAATTTCAAGTATAGTTAGAAATATATAGAAAAAACGTGCGAAAATAGTTGTCCTATTCTCCTGAAACCTGTGCATTTCCTGCAATAATTATATGTTGTTATCTACGACTAAAATAAATGAGCAGCAAGTTTGTAATTATAAAAATGCATTTTTTCATTTAATGACATGACCTATTGATTTTACAATAATCATCCTCCAGTCATTTCGTATCGTTTCTCCAGTATAAAACATATTTTCTTGCTCAGAATATTTCCTGGATTTTATTTTCCTAAAATGAACTCTCCATATGTCGGAATACAAATCGAACCGCAGGTAAGACCTTTTCCTTTTGATAAGTATAAAAATATCGACTTTTGATTCATGGTCTACATGCGCTTGTTTTCCTTAGGATGTCTTCCAGGTTGATCCGAATTTAAATATACAAGAACGGCGCAATAGGGGAGGGTTGAAACTTGCGGGTAAGCTTCCAAATTTGTTTTTGCCAAAAATGTCAAAAAACCGCCTTTCCTATGATGCCGTTCTCTATATTTATTTTTTAGTCGTTTCAATATGGATAACGATCGGCTGCTCATTATTGCCTTCAGTCGAGACAATCCGTACAGGTAAGAGTATATTATATATATTATATGTAGTTCACTATGGTTGTGTTTTATATTGTGTATAATGTTTTTTTATTCTTTTAGGCGGCAGCATTTGGGGCCAATTCCAAAGTGGGCTCATTTGTACTGCAATCATTGCAGTGGGTGTTTGGGCTACGACGGCCATCCAGCGAGCGCAACGAAATCGTGAAGTGAATTATAAATAATATTTTGGAACCGCATAATTATCACAATGAAATGACACTATCAGAAATAAAATAATTTTCTGGTTATAATTACATCCGAATCCAGCTTAAATAAATATTATTGCCATTTGGGCCAGCACATCATAAATTAGCTATCGAAGGCATTATTGTGTCGTGCACACCTTTAAATCCCAACGACAGTTTAACTATAATTTATTCTATAGAACAGTTTGCGTAATCATCATTTGGTTAAAATATTTTACAATCATTCCCCAATTTGGTCAACAATTGTATTTAAAACGCTCGTACGGATGTGATGCATCTTTTAAAAGTTATTTCATAAAAATAAAAACCTAGATCCTCCCTATTTTAAATTACATCAAGATTGTCAAAAACTGATAGTTTGCATACCAATAGTAGCTCGCCAACCTTTCGGGTTTACATGTACAAGTTACTGAAGACATATCGTATTGTCCCCACAAAATAAATAATTATAAACTGTATAAATACAAACCCGTCGAGTAACATGCAAAACAAATTCGCTGACCATACGGGGCCCATTGACGCCGTGATTCCAAATCAGACAGGGAAAATAGCTCCATGATCACGCATGCAAGACAACGGAGAAATAATTTAACACAATAAGTAAATATAATAATTCAGTATAGTACGTAATGTAATATTACAAAAACTAAATTAGAAAATCAATATTTACCGCCAAAATTGTGTCCAGTTCTTATTATTCTCAAAGGTTAGTTTTTGTTTTTGGGTCAAACTTTAAATTGTACAAAATATTGTGTTACTTAATAAACTTATCTACATAGTATTTCAAGCGAGTATTATAATTTTATATTGGCACCTTCAGGTATGTAGACTTAAAAGTAAGAATTTTACCTTTCCGTCTGAATGGATCCAATGAATACAAGGAAATATTGTTGCAAGACGTGGTACAATAGATAAATGTATATGTGTTGTTTAAAGAACTTTCTGCAATGCGTCCGTCCTGCGATATGTCGTGGTTAGTACTGTGCGGAAGGATTGCAGATTTCAGAGTACCTCTCCTTCTTTCAACTTTTCAAAGCTCACGTTTGGAAAACAATGTCGACACTTCCTAAGAATTTATTCACATGATTATATTGTACAACTATTTCACATGGTTACGTCAAATTTAATGTGAGAAAATCGCGGATTTCTAAAATAATAATTACTCCCATTGTAATCAAATAAATCACACAATTTGTTTCTAAACGCATTCGGTAACAAGGTATAATATCACATTGAATTAACAATTTAAAATGGCTTATCTAAATGTATATAAAGGAAGCTAAAAATACACTAGTAATTCCTTGTATATCAACTTGTAACAATGTGTGTTGTTATTTCGCTCTGGCGACTGGGGAACTTGCTCAGAGGTTACAATTCATCCACGCTTAAGGGAATTTTATCCCAAAGCTAGAATTATCACACTTCAATTTCATCCAGGTGCACCTGATGTACAGTGAGGTGTAAATAAATAATGTTTTTGTTATGATCATTGTAGATCCTCGATTAATAATTGGTTAAAGCTAATTAAACAGTTGAAGATAAGTAGTAATGATTTTCGAAATTTTATTGTATCTCTATGTTACCAAAATGAAAAAAATTACATTGAAAACTATAGTAAGTTTATAAAAATGTCCAATGTATTAAAATTAAATAATGCGTAGAAAAATAAAATGAATAAATTACGTTACAATGTGATTAGAATTTTTATTGAAAAATTAGATTTTTAGATAGTAATTTTCGCCAGATGTTCTTGCCCAACCTGTCCCGAAGTGAGTTTTACGAAACGCACTGAACTGCATTGAATATTATAGCGATTATCTGTGATACTATTCAGGAAATCGGAATTATTCGTTTAAACAAATTAAAAATGTTTAAAAATTGTTAAGATTAAGTGATAATATCAACTAATTTTGGAACATATTAATGCTAAATACAAGTAATCAAAATTAAATTTGTAAATCACAATTTTCAAATTGTATGTATAGATATCCAGTGTACAATCCCGTATGAAAAAAACAGCAAGTATACAATTTTTTTTAAACCGTCACCATAACTATCCTTCCCGGGATACTAAGATCACATTCTTCTCACGATATGACCGAAAAGTTTAAATTTGTAATAAAAACCAATAAATATTGCGTATTTACATATCGTCGGACAAATTAGAAAAGGAGCTTATATGATTTTGGGTCAATATGAAAAGGGGACATATCGTGATTCGAAATTTCCCAGTAAAAAAAGGAGCTTATATTTTCCCATGTTCCGGAGCCACCAGCTCCGTAAACACAATTATATAATATAAGCCCCTTTTCGAAATTAGTGATTTCATATAAGCTCCTTTTCATATTGTGTCAAAATCATATAAGCTCCTTTGCTAGTTAGTCCGACGATATGTCAGAACTAGCTTGTAGCCCGTGCTCCACACGGGTAATACAACGTTTTCTCCCATAATATTGTATTATTTTTTCCAAATGAATATTCATTTTAATATTTTTTCCAAATGAATATTCATTTTAATATTTTTTCCAAATAAATATTCACTGTAATATTTTTTCCAAATATGTAAATATTCATTAGAATATTTTTTCCAAATAAATATTCATTGTAATATTTTTTCCGAATAAATATTAACTTTCTTTGCAAATATTTGTTTTGAATATATTGGAAAAATATTTTATGAATATTAAAAAATAATAATAAATATATTGTATAAATATTAAACTTTAATTTTAATATTTTATAAATTTTAATTTTAATATTTATAAATTTTAGTTTTAATATTTTATAAATTTTAATTTTAATATTTCATAAATTGTAATTTATATATTTTATAAATTGTAATTTATATATTTTATAAATTTTAATTTTAATATTTTATAAAATTTGTACATGTAATAACTACGTACAGCTTTGTGGAAGTTGTAAATTTTCGCAACCTAGTTTTGGGTGGCCCGCCAAATAATCTGACCAATCAAGTGGGCATGCCAGAGCTAGAAGCTATACTTTCCCTTATTATTGATCTCAATAATATGTATGTATCCGTGTGGTGGTTTTGCCTCTAACTTGTAATTCCGCTTGTCAGCAGTAGGGAGTCCCTTGGCACATTTCTAAAACCTTATATAGGGTTTATGTGAAGCTTGAGCTTTTCCACTTAATAACTTTCTAACCTCACCCAAAGACAAGCAAACCGGGGTTTTAATCAAATTAACGAAAATAGGAACACCAGGTACAAATTCGCGGAAACAATTGATAAACGAACTCACAAATAGTTAACATTCCTCTATATTTTCCAGAAAAAAATGTTATTTTTGTCTAAAAACTGCAACAGGGAAAATATAAAAAAAAGTAATATTATTATTTGGGTGTGCATTAATCATTGTATTCACTGAGTTCAGACCACGTTTCAATCACAGTGAGCTGCTCTTACATCTTCAGGTAAAATTTTTATAAGTCTCTCATTAATTTATTTTTGACTTACGACTAGTAAACCAGTGTAAACAACATTTTTATGTGCACAAAATTTCTTCTAATCCTTACTAAAATGTTAACCCTGCCATTAAATATAAACAACTGAGAACATCACTACTTGGGGTACAAGGTTAGGAGGCTATCTCCATTTCTGTCAAATGCAAAATGGGTTAACTGTCATCGTCCAATACTGTAATGTAAAAGATGTAAAGATGTTCAATTCCCCATATAAAAAGCTCCGCACAGTGCGCTCGTAGAGCGCGGGGCGACGATTTTTTTATTGCTAGGTACATATGTGTAGGGTTCCAAAGACGCTGATATTCCTAAGCTTTGTTAAAAAATACGTTTCAGAGGCATATTGTCCAATTCGGCAGCGACAGCTCAATATATAAGGGCTAATTTTAAAGGTAATTAATAGGCAACTTAATCCGTGAAAATTGCGTCTAATAAACTACGCGTTTCGGAGTATTTAGCCATAGGTAATCCAATTTCCCACACTCCAAGACTAAAAAAATATTTTGCAAAACTTGCGAGTTTCGGTAAAAGACAAAAGCTTTTTTATTTTTTTAAGATTTTTTTTATAATTTCTATCAATCTAATATTAAAACCACATTTTTCTACAAACTGAAATGCTGGACATAAAAGACGTACAAACTATCAATCGAAAACATCTAAAATACTTAAACCGATATTGGAATTAATTTACAAAAAATCTTAAACGTACTCTGATATTATTGAGTAAGTTACGCTTATTACCTGCACATGCACGTCAAATGGTGATATACAATTTGTCAAAAAAGTTAAAAAATTTTATATTATCAAAATATTTTTAATTAATTTTTGTAAATTTCAACTGGTATTCAAACTGTTATTAATAATTCATTTAATTAAAATGAACTTTGTAAGTTGTTACTTGCAGCTACTATAATTTTTAAATGTATTTTGTGTACTATCGCAAGAATTTTTGTATTGGTTGAAATGTATTTTGAATTTTGTAGTTTGTACTTTCATTGAGACCAAAACGCATTTTGTAACTTTTATTAGGTTCAATGTATGTAGTTTGCAATTTGCGTTTTTGTTTAAAGTATTTTAAACAACGCTGAATTTGTAATCATAAAATATTAACGTTCTGCCTACAAAAATTATTTTCATTTGAACACATGCTTACACATTGGCCCAAACCGTTGTGAGAAACTATAAATGCCGAAGCCGAAAGCTATTTTAGACCCTCGCATTTAATACTCGTATAAATACATCTGTTGCCAACAAGAATATTGTCTATAGGTGGAGATCCGGGTACAAGGCCATACTTTTTTAACGTGTACATAGAGTGCTACGAATTATCAATTGAGCAACATCAGACGAAAAAAAGTTTGTTTATTGTTATTGTGACAAAATTGAAAATTGCAAAATGGAAAATCGGGCTTTGCAAAATTTGGAGTACAACAAACTTGCCTGGTGATTAAAATACAGATCTAAAAAGGCCAAAAAATCCTAAATCGAATACGCATTGCTTAAGTTGTGATAATTATTATGTCAAATTTTTATTTCGCTGGCGATTTACCATTTCATAGGCGATTTATTTCATTTACTACAGTTCTGAATTGTTACTTTCAAAACTATTAGATTTACAATGTGTTTCATCAGTATAACCAGTGGTTTAACTGGAAATTCTGTATCTTTTCAACAGAAAAAAATTCAAATAAGGAAACTATTGCACATGGAAGATCCTAACCCACGGCAGGGTCCATGCCCGATTGAAACGGATTCAAATGTAAAAGTTATATAAACATTTAGTTGATAAAACCGATGCTAATAGCATGTGGTTTCAATTCACAAAATATTTCCGATTTGGTTTAAATTTGTATTAACCGCTAGAATTATATGTATATATGTAACCTTCAATTTCAGACTGACAAGTTACCTGAGGAACCAAGACAGCGAAACTTAAACGAGGACATTTTTTCAAACCTCCTTGTAAGGAAAAAAATTATTTAATTGAAAATATTTATTTCGTGGTTTTTTTATCACTGTTATGTGGCTTCATGTAAGCGACCTTTGTTTAAATCTAATTGCACTGACTGAGCAGTCCTTCGCGCTATTGGAACGGGCTTTCAGCACAATAATAATAATAACAATAATGTCGTTGCAGATTCTAAAAACGATTTTGAGATACCTTAAACAGAAGGATTTACTTCAAACATCGTTGGTCAGTAAGCAATGGAATTTCTGGTCAAGAGAAGTGTTACGGAACACGCGATGTTTAGCCATAATGCGGAATAGGAAATCTTGTCAGGAACTTTTGGAATTCAATCAATTGATTAGCAATTCCTCTAACGTACCGTTTAACGGCTTGGATATAAACTGGTGTGATCCACCCAACCATAATTGTATTGCCCACATGTCTGTGTCTGAAATTATTGGACATATCCTGAGCAAAATCAAATTCAAGTGCTTAAACATCATTTGGGATGGTGACTCCGACTGCATTGGATTCAAATGCAAAAACGAAATCTTCAGGTCAGCTGCTCCATCAATAAACGATTTACGAATAATTTGTCATCGTGTACAAAAATATCCTGGGGATGCAGTTAATTGGAGCACAATCTTAAAAATTGAGCCAGCAGAACTTTGTTTGCCCAACATTCGTCGTTTAGAATTCAGGGGTTTTGATTCTGCACATTATCCAGCAATGAAAGAGTTGTTGGCTGCATCACCAAATTTGCGTGAATTGTACACTATCATGACTTATGAGAGCTTGGACATCATTTGGGAACGAACTTTAACTCACGTAGTGAAACTATTTCAATATCAACCTGACTCAGAAAGGCCGGCAAGCTGGGACGTACCCTATAAATTTGCTTTAGAAAGTCCTAAATTAAAATTCCTACACGTCTCAACATACAGCTGTAAAATGTGCAGCGAGAATGGACAACTTGATCAAAACTTCGGGGGGAAGGTGATAACAACTTTTGAAACGATTTTGAAAAGTAGTCAGCACTCCCTCACTGAACTGCAGATCTACCTACGGGATTTAATCTGGCTGAACGACCAGGTCGAGTTCCCAGCCCTGACTACACTAAACTATTTGTGTGTGGAAATTCCAAGCAGTGAATACGGATGGCTGCAAAAGATTCCGTTAAGCAAATTGTTCCCAAATTTAAGAAGTTTTTGTTGGAGACGAGCATATGAACCTGATTATGGAGAAGGTTTATACGGTAATGGGAATTTGGAGGCACATTCGGCACAATTTGTTCACGAAACTGTAACGACACTGCTGATAGAAGGTCCGGAGCTATTTGAACGCATCGGCTTTTTCAAAATGTTATTTCCTAACCTCAAGGAGATATGCTTACCTCCAAACTCTAAATTAGAAGATTATCCTTTTCACATGACTGCTCCCACTAAAGAGTTTTGGACTGCATGGGAGCCAATGGAAATTTTGGAAATAAATTTACCCATGGAATTAAATCTTGATCACGTATTTTTGGGCATTTCTGAAGACGAAGTGGAGTATTTGAAGAGCCAAGTAACTGATTACTCGTCATTACAGATTGTTCCATCCGGTCCTGGATTGTTTTGTCTAAACCGTATGGCTACTTTTATGAATCTATATTTAAATTAACTTGGCGTCGATAATGTTAAGGAACATGATGTGTATGACGTTATATTTATATCTTTAACTACTTGCAGATTTAACCACGCTGAATATAAGGTTTATGGCAGAAAGATGTCAACGTTATCGTGATGTTCATCCTTTGTCAAAACTTGTCGGACAATGTTTATTTGCTCGCATGCCAGGACTTGAAGTACAGGTCAGTAAAGGATGCAGGAAAACTTATTGCAACTTCCATAGGGGGGGTTAGTGCTTTTCTGTATTAATTTTTATTTTATTTAAGAAGGTCGTTTTTTTGCCTTGAAATTTACTAGAAAATTCATATTGCAGAGGAAAACTATCTACATCCTTTCGCGAAGTTGGTCCATTCAGACGATTTCAATAAAAGCAGATTCTATTATTGTGACTAATATTTCATTACTACGTTTTAAAATAACAGCAGAATAAACACTGTCAGAATTTCGAGGGTTGCAAGGTGACGTTTATTGGTCTTACAATTAGATGTATCAAAAAAGCCGGCCCACAGGACTATCGCTATAAGGGAACTATAATTGACTAATAGTGCACCTGAACTTACATCCCGACATTAAGTTACATCGAATTCAAGGTTGCTCTTTTCTCTAAGGGATTCTTCTTATGTAGCCTTATAGTGTATCGCTATTATTGAGAGTTTAATGTATTGGAAAATTAATTAAAGAAAATTTAAAAAAAATTAAACAGGAGAACAATACCTCAACTAGAATTGCTTAAAGAATTATTTATAAATTAGTTGTCTCTAAACTGTTCATAATTTCAGTGCGCGACAACAAATCGTCAGACAAACTAGACAAGGAGCTTATATGATTTTGGGCCAGTGGCTAGTATGAAAAGGGGACATGTCGAGTTTCGAAATTTCCCAGTAAAAAAAGAAGCTTATATTTTTTCCATGCTCCGGAGCCACCAGCTCCGTAAACACAATTATTCATTATAAGTCCCTTTTCGAATTAATGATTTTACATAAGCTCCTTTTCATATTGTGTCAAAATCATATAAGCTCCTTTTCTAATTAGTCCGACGAAATGTTTATAAATGCATTTCGTCATAAGCTACTGTTGACTTGTTCACAAACGATTTCTTTCCAAGAAGAGGGGAGAAGCGTCTTTGGGCGGGCTGTACAGCAACTGTAATTCCTCAAGGGCTTTTATGAATTATTATACCAAGAGTTTTAACCTTATTACTAATACTGAATAACATTATGGTAGTGTTATGTGCTGATAATAAAAGTTAATTTCTTAACCACCATGCAGTTCTATCTTATTATATCCCAAAAACTTCGTAGCACACAGGCTACCGGAATGCAACCTTGCATGATTCATAAGTACATTCAATTATTATTTTCCATTTTGTAAACCCAGTACTTTTACAATCGCAAAACGTTGGAAATTTTTTACAACATTATATTGGGATATATTTAAACCACCAGTAAATAATTTGAATTTGCAGTAAATTCTTGAATTAGCAGTAAATATCATGTCACATAACCTGACGTACTAAATTCTTTATAGCGCG
>JAQGAK010005012.1:0-10978 GCA_034696945.1 Lipothrix lubbocki | reverse complement strand
CGGCATTAGTTAATTTCGGAACGTTTGGATGAATTTCGAAGCCGTACTCGTCTGATATTTCGGGTTCTGACAATTCTCTGTGTACATGATCAACTGACATATTGAATTCCAGAGGTGATTTAGGAAGTCCCTGAAATACTCCCTTGTTAACTATTATTGGCTTTGTCATTCCTTGTTCTGTATGAAACTGGGTTTCATTTCCACGAAGCAGATTTTGAGACAGACTACGTAATGTTGACGGCATCGGTGTATGGTCCAACGTCTTACAAATGTGATCATGACTGCTTTCCTCGAATGCCTTCTGCACATCAAAAAGTATTATACAACATGACGATTTCTCATTCTTTGCTTTTTGTAGGACTCCGTTAAGGATTGATGCATTAATATGGCACCCGGGAACATTTGTGAAACCTCTTTGATTTTCATTGATATTTACGAACAATCTTAGACGTCTCTCAATTACTCGTTCTATTATCCTTCTCAGTACGCTGCAGATGGAAATGGGTCGATAATTCTTAATGTCCTTCTTGTCTCCATTTTTATAGATGAGCACTGTCCTCGCTTTTCTAAAGGATTCTGGCACCAAGTTCCATGTTTGCATTATAGATGCAATAAGTGAAATTACTTTCTTACATTTTGTAAGCTTAAATTAAATTAAATTAAATTAAATTAATTTAAATAATAAATAATAAATAAGCTTAAATTAAATTAAATTAAATTAACTTAAATTAAATTATTTGGGGAAAATTTCTAAGAATTTCATTTAAAAAATTATGGAGGAACAACTGCCAAACTACAGTCGTGAAGCAAAAAAAACATTGAAGCTTCTTCATAAAACATTTTTATTAAAAACGCTTAATTATTCCATTTTTTCCTGAATGTGAATCATCATCAGAGAACTAGATTAACCGGCAGTTGGCGCCGTTCACTCCTTTTCACTTATTTCACTGTGACGCAAAGACACTCACTCTGGCACACATAAAGCACGAAACGAAAACCGACGACGTATATGCACATACAATGATACAATACATATAGACCTCGGTTACAGTCTTCCACTTCCATTTTGTCTTTAAATGAAGATCTTTAAATGCTCAAAAATGTATCTCAATTTGAATTGTACCCCAAACCAGCCATATTGTTAAATTCGGTGTAGGCTATACTATAAACTAGATTGCTAAACATGGATCACAGACACGGACCTTGTATGTTGTATATTTAACTGAAATATCTTCACCATATCGACATTTTAGGACTTTAGGAGTTTAAAACAACAATGGCACACCTACCACGAACAAAGCCAACCTAGGTTTTTATGCCTGCAAATGGATTCTGTTTTCACAAGCTCAACTTCAACAGACGATTCGTTGTATAGTGCATTAATAAGACATCATGCCAGCAACAGCAACATATTCAACCAATCCTGAAATCCTTCAGAATAAATTTAAACGGCCTCTGCCAGTTCGAAAAGAACGACATAAACATAAAAATCGTTTGCAACCTTAATAATATCTCAATCCCATTCCCGTGACTGCAATTTCCGTGCAACAACATGAGATTCTCTGAAACGCTGCAAGATAAACAAAATCCAGCTTGGAGGACATTTTATATTAATTATAACGTGAGTGACTAAACGTCAGTGGTAGCTCTATGTATATTGTCAAAAACCTAGAAATTGAACACAACCATTATAAAATGTCCCAGTACGACGTCGACAGCGTAAAGCTTGTAATGTATTTAAAATGCTTTGTTCAGATGTCTCAAGGTTGCAGATGTGCTTTATTTAAGTTGCTGTATTTAGAATCGCTTCAACAATTTATTTTATGATTTGGTTGGAACTGTATAGGATCTGAAAGAACTACTTTATGATGGGATTGCAAAAGCTCCTAAAATTACCAATGCAGCTGATACGGGCAGATACGACTACGCCCAATATGTGGCAAGATTTGATGGTACCTTTTTTAAAATGATCAGTCAAGAGTTGGACAAAGTGAATGCATTTTTCAAAGGTACTACATATTCAAAAATTATACTCTAAACCCCCATGATAAGGAAAAGAAACATCTGCTGTAACTTGTTTATTAGCTTTCTATACTTAAGTTCAGATCCTAATTTGACTTCCATTCTAGAAAGATGTCGCGAGTACAATTTCAAATTCACAGAACTAAAACAAGACGCCGATGTAGTCCAAACAGGAATAGATCAGGAGGACCAACAACTAAAATTCAGACAGAATCTCTTAAGGAAATTCGGACGGAAGTCTCGAAATGCCGCCACAGAAGAGACTCTCAAACAGTCTTTTACTGATCTTTATATTGAACTGTTGTCGTTAAGTAAATTCCAAGATTTAAATTACACGGGATTTCGCAAAATCCTGAAAAAGCGTGACAAGTTATTTGGTGGAAGTGCGGGGTTAAAGATCCTCCATGAAAAGGTGGAAACGTCTCGTTTCCATTCAGATAAAAGCATTTTCAAACTTATTGAAGAGACGGAATCCATAGTTACAACTGTCTTTGAGGGAGGAAGTCGAGCCAAGGCTATGAAAAGATTAAGGTTGCCGCATCGAGATGATAAATTAAATGCATGGACTGCCTTCAAGCTGGGGGTGATGGTGGGGACCGTTATCGTTCTCTTTACGGTTCTTGCTGTATCAGGTTAGTCTATACTTCAGGTTCTGTATAACAACAAGATTTGATTTACAAGCAAAGATCGGAGCAACGAAGCCTGATTTAGAAAAAAATCTTAATCTAAATTTTATTATATCATTTAGGTCAAATTGATCCCAGACATGACAGATGGCGAGCTATTGTTCGGTTTTATCGAGGACCTGCCGTCCTGGATCTATATCTGTGCTTATTAGGAGTTAATATATATTTGTGGAGGCAGAAGGGAATAAATCATGTTTTCATTTTTGACTTGGATCCCCGTGACAACTTAGTTCATCATCACTTCTGGAACATCTCCGCGGTATTCGGACTGGCTTGGGCAGTCAGTCTTGTTTTATTCCTCAACTCGTCGAACATCGGCATCCCACTTTATGCTTCACCATTTTTCCTTCTTTGCATTCAAATTTTATTTCTTTGTAACCCGTTTCCATGCTTGTACTGGAGCTCTAGAAAATGGCTTTGGAAAATTCTTGTAAGTTCTGATAATAATATTTTTTACAAGTTTTACAACTAAATTATGCAGTATGTTTTGTAGGGCATGGTTTATTTAAACAAAATCAGGGAACAAATTTAGCTTTACCTTATTAACTGAATGGTTGTGATAATTTAAGTTTAGAATATTCACCGCACCCTTCCATCGGGTCTCCTTCGCAGACTTCTGGATGTGTGATCAGTTGTCGAGCTTAATTGCGTTGGTTCTGGACTACCAATTTATGTGCTGTTTCTACATGGATCACATAGATTTGGGCTTGTACGAGCACACGACTGAGAAGAATGTATGCTACTCCATCACTAATAAAGATTGTCAGACGTGTGACTCCCCGCTTAGTCCTTATCGTCCGATAATCCGAGGACTGCCGTCTTTACTACGAATCATCCAGTGCTTTCGTCGCTTTTACGATGCTCATTTGATTTGCCCACATTTAGTCAACGCTTTTAAATACTTTTTGGCTCTGCTTGCTGTCCTTTTCTCCGCTTTGCATTCTATCAAACCGGATGGATTCAATCGGGAGAGCTCTCTGTATGTCTGGATTGGAGTCTCAATCTCAGCGTCCCTGGTGTCTTTCTTCTGGGACATCAAGATGGACTGGGGGCTTGGGGACTTCAAGTCTGACAACCGATTTCTCCGGCCGGACCTTCTATACTCATCCGTATGGTTCTACTATGCTGCCATCTGCATGGATTTTTTCTTGAGATTCAGTTGGGCCATTTCGCTTTCCCTCACCGAAATGGGTTTCCTCCAGTCGGATATTATGCTTACAATTACTACACCGGCGGAGATATTTAGGTATGATTTTAGTATATCGATCAATCCAAATGCGTGCAACAAATTTGTATTATGAAAATTAGATGATTTCATATACAGGGTAGTTCATGACCGTAGTTCATTAAAATTAGATACAAAGTGTCTAAGAGTATAAAAAAGATGTTTTTTAAAAGAACTATTCCCGATTTCAGACGTTTCGTGTGGAATTGCTTCCGGTTGGAACATGAGCAAATTAATAATAACAATTCCCAACGTTTGAACACCCTTCAATTGGCAGCGTCTGTGACGAGCATGGTGGCGACTGAAGAACAGCAAATGAAAGACCTGATCCTCATGATGGATCTGGAGGATGGTGTTGTCAAACATAGATCGGCCCTTCAGAGAGTCTCCTCCGTACCTTCATCCCATATTATGGGGACACACTCCTCAAACAGACTGTCTGTAAAATCCAATACCGAGCTCTTCACCCGGAACGGGAGTCAGCAGGATATGAAAACGAATTCAGAATATTCATCCAATGAACATGTTCCGACTAACACTTTTTCCACTAAATTGAAAAATGCTTGTTGTTGTTGTTTTCGAAACTCTAAGAATTAATATACTTATATATTTGCCAGTGTGTGCTTTCATTCCTCAATGCCATCAACTCTTTTTTTTGTAATAAATGTTTGCATCCCTTAAATTAATATTTATCTAATACTAGATTATACACCGGAATTCACGATACTTATATATTATTGTTGGAATGTACTTGACTTACTGTAGTATTTTATGGCCAAAGCATTAACATTCCAACATTCCATTTACCACCTTGATATATGAAAATAAGGAATTTAAAATATGTCAACACTAATGTTAAAAGCAATAACACGAAAAACTAAATATCCGCTAATCATGAATGCAATATTGACCGGAATTGTTGCCAGTTCTTTATTACTATTCGAAGTAAGTAATTTATTAAAACTATTTTTATTAATTTTTAAATAATAAATTACTATCTTATTCTTATTATATTATGAGCTAATTACCCATGGGCATGGACTATGTTTACTGTTTACTGATGACGACTGTCGCGCATTCACGTGGATTCAATTCCTACAACAAAGAAGTTAGGGGGGAAATGTCGCCATTTATTTTAAGATTCTTTGTTGTTTAGCTTGTCTTGTTTATTGTTTACAAGCAAGTCATTATTATTAGCTGCTCGACCTCAGGAGGTGAATGTTGCTTGAATATGAAAGACTTTTTGTAGTTTTATTAGTCGCGCGTTTTTACAAGAGTAGCTGAAAATTATAATATTGTTGGAAAAAATTATATTGACGACTCATTTCACAATGTCATTGTTGCCAACATGGGACACTCCTTTGAACGGTAAAAAAGCCAAAAAAGTGTCGAACATGCAATATCTTAGGATTCTAAGCATGAAACAAGCTTTAACGGCGTGTACTCATAAAATTAAATATATTTGCTGTACCACCTGTGGGGATGACCTCTTGGCCCGGGAGTGTCGGAAGTGCAAGATCCTGTTTTGTGCGACTACAAACTGTCCTGTTGTAGAAAGGTATAACGTAAATATTTAATGTTTATTTGATTTATTTTCATTGAGAATTTGAGCAGCGAGTATTTAAAGCGATTTTGAGCTTACAATGAATTATACGATAGGAGAACTAAAATTATGACGGTTTGATTTTGATAAATTTATTAAAAGTTGTGATAATGAAAGTCGTTGACCTGTTTACATTTTGTTTTCAGTATTGAAAAATCGCTATTACGAAAGTCTGAGCCAGCCCCAAATCAAAACGGACTACATACGGGAGAGATGCCGGCACATCGAAGGTCAAAGGAATGTAGACGGACAACCGACAAGACAAAATATGATCTTGAGGATTTCAATTTATCGGCTGATGATGTGGTAACTCCAATTGAGAAAGTCACTAAATCAACGCGAGAAAAAGTTGACTCTGTTCGACAAGAGGGAATTTCTACTCAAACGCAATCAGACTCTCCAAAATCTTCAGATATGAGGTCGAGTTTTCGCATGTTATTGTTGCACAGATTAGAGAATCGTCTTAATGAATCTTCTAAAGTTCGGATCAACAAACTTGTAAACCTCCATTCTATGAAGCCGTTGAACTGATAGACCATTGATTATTATAGAAAATTAATGGAGTTCAAGACATTGCTATCATATATCACATAACATTTATTCACTAATTGCATTTGTACATGTATTTCACATTGGTAGTTCATTCTGGTTTGTTTGTTTATGTATATTCCAATAATAATAATTTACCGACTTAAAATGTGTTTGTAGTGTGGAAAAATATAAAATTATAAAATTAGTAATATCATGTCTTATCATTTGGTATACTCTGCGTGATTGAATTTGTCTTGTCCACATCTTTGCAACTTGCAACTACCCATGTATCCAATATTCTATTAATAAATAAATTTTGAAACCTCTATAATTTGGATTTTAAAATTCCTTGTATTGCAAAGTATAGGTATTGCTAAAAACCTACAAGTTCATTTTCCAGTATACTGCATCACGCGAATTCGTAACTTTTACCCCACTATTGAGGTAAGGTAACTAACTGGTTCTATTACTGAGCCTTTATATTAATTTACACAAACAATATATGTAGACCATCGCTGAATTATTAATGTTGTATACCAATTGCTACTACAGGACAATTTTTCAAAAACTGCGTATCTACACACACAATGACACAATAGTGTAGTGAATGTTTGCACGGTTCTGTACAATGTTATTTTAGTTTATTTGGCTAACCTCCGAAAGAACTGGTTACTCGATCACGAATCCTAATAAACTACCTCACAAAAATTTGAAACCGCCACAGTGCCACGTAAATATTACGACCCCTGGCTGAGGGCTTTATATTATACTACAAGTGAGTATCCACGAACTGTCCTATCTTTACTGATTAGGTATTACGCTTTCCCTGACGGATGCAGAGTAACACTACAAACAATTATTGCTGTCCTACACCTTGCCTATGACCACAAATAACTAGAGAACATTAATATTAAGTAGTGTGATGAGTTTTGAACACCATAGTGAAACTCGTGCAATTCTGACAGAGTGATAATGGAGTTTAATAGTCTTATGGTTTACTATAATAACTAAAACAAATGCGATTAAACTTATAATAAACAATAATAAATACCAAAATCGTGAAACTTAATAAATTGCACATCAATAGCAGCAAAATAATATATTATGACTACAGGAAGATTCCTACTGAGTAAAGTCGACCTATTATAGGTTTACCTATATGATGTACCTATATATAAGTACCTATATGTACTTTTCTACCTCTGGATTTCTCCTTGTTGTATGCACATCAAAACATTCTCGACAAGCAACGAAGAGTGTTCATAATTCTTGCAAAAAGTGTTTCTGGGTATGTCAAAGCCTACACTAAAAATTACATAAGAATATACAGACTGGCATCTAACAATATAGGACTAATCTATCAAATGCTCAAAAACAACATTAGTGTTACCACACAAGATCACAACAATGGTATGAAATGTGTATCAATTACTAACAGTATTGATTCCAGAAAAAACTTGGCAGTAAACTACAGATGTGTATAATAATAAAAATATGCGTTTCAAATCTCTTCAGTCTTCTTTTCCAAACCCCATTTGAGGACTACTACTTTTTGACTCCATTATAGTTAGTCGGAAAAAATTTCGCAATCTAAAAAACGCAATAAAAATATAAGTGCTATATTTGTCTATCATCTATAAATTATATTAATATTAAATATTGATTACATAAACATAAACAACGAAAAAATTAGTAATATTTGAAATGTTTACCTTTTGTACAACTCCTGGCGAATGGCTAATGTGAATTTAGATACCAAGCAAAGAATGCAAGCAGCGGAGAATATGATATTGGTGAGGAAAACAATGTAGAAATTGCCTAACCATTCTATTTTACCATAATTTCCAAGTAAATCAAAGTTGGTAATACCTGGAAGAAAACAATACGAACAATGTATAATTAAACTTGCAATAGATTTCGATATTCTAGTTATAATTATTCCAGTTCATTTATTAAATCAAACTCGCTTACGCACCAAGAATTCGAGCTAGGACAGGAAGCGCCGAACTGAGAACGAGAACATAGCCACAGTTGTAAATAATATGGGAGATAGGAGAGTCGTTGAATCTAGGACGGTATTTCTTGATACCAGGCAAATTGTACAAACCAATAACAGACGTAGTCATCAAGTAGAAGATTATTATTATTTCCAGCCCTGCTCCCCAAGTTCCCAAAACTGACACAGACGACAGCCCTAGAGCAAAAGGCTGCAATAACAGAAATGTTACTCTATGAAATATTTTATTCTCCGAAAGTTAAACTGCGTACAAATAAACAACAATCCCACCTGAGCTTGTACAGGCAATGCCTTGACTCCAAAGAGAAGCATCAAAGTGTTAAGAACTACTAGAAGGACTGTGAAAACAGTCAAAACTAGCAAAATGACATAAGCACAAGGGTAGATAAAGTTGGTTTTCCACCTTGAGGTCTTCATGAGTACACCTGAAAGAGTAATAAATTTATAAACAAAGGTCAATTTCCAGAAAATACGGATAGGTTCAGACTAATCCAATACTAAAATTCGTTTCTAATTGCAAGTGCATTAAAAAACTTTTATACCCAAATCTTTGACTCTTTGTTCCAGTCTACTTAGCTCTCCTATTTTCGAAGTTTCTGATCCTGGCCGCATCACTCCACTCATACTTTCAAGCTTCCTTTGAAATTCTTTACCCCTGGATTCTCCATTCAGTCGCCCATTTTTGTGTACGAGTTCATTCTTCAAAGTCTCCAATTCCAATTGAGCTACAGTGTATTCCTCTTCTATATTTCGAATGAATTGAGGACCCACAATGAACTGACTAAGAACAGTGAAAAGATGAGCAGATCCTGCTGGCGTGCATACTAAACACACAAATATAAAGTAAATTCCTGGTCGTGTAAACAATGATACTATATAATTTCCCGTACCAGGAAATAAATATAACTCACCTAAGAGCAATAATACACCGAAAAAGGAAATACAGGAGTAAATAAAAGGAAGTTGGTTGACAAAAATGCCAAAATCTAGACTGAAGCTGGAGCGCTCAGGTGTTAGTACTAACGCCAGTATGTAAGCCATACCCCAAACGGTAAAAGCAGCCAAAATTAGTACAACAACAGCTTCTTTGAATTTGGATGAGACGCCCTAAAAACCAACGAGTCACAGTTATTACAACAGACACAACGTTGAACACTAGGTTGGCAAACCAACGCATAGGTATGAAACAGATTGATAGAATATTGGCATATACCTTCTTATGGCCCGAGAATCCTTCTGACTCAATAAAAAAGTAGGCGAAGGGTAGCAGTAAGAATAGAGATGTATTGGCAAATAAGAATATAAGGTTCCACAAGCCCTGGATGAGCAAATCATTCAACCACTGAATATAGTATGTTTTAGGGTACAAAAGTAACACTTCGTTGGCAATGACAGACATGGGAAGTAGCAGAGCTGCCCCCATTGAGATGGAAAGCGAGAAGACGCATATCCAGAAACTGTAAACCGAAAAAAATTAATCGAAATAAACTTTGGTCCATCATGATAGGCATCACAAATGCATCTTCCTCTCAAATCTGCATTTTTCCTAATTTTGAACTGATCAAGAATGATCAGTATCTAAACGTACAAAAGTATTATAATTTCATGAAATTACCAAATCCCATACACAACTGATTCAGACTCATCATCATCATCTGGCGCTCGGTCCTTCTTTTTCAAGAACCCCCCGATAATTGCCCAGCTGCAAACTGCTAGCGTGAGGAAAAATATTAAATAAATCTAAAACGATAAACAAGACAAATAGTTATTACCAACAACATTTAGTTAGAGGATTAAACACAGACATTAACCATCAAGTTAGTGTTTAACAGGTAAGATACGTTCATTAAGATCAATTAACTTACAATGTTTTCACGAACAGTATTATGAAACTGCTGGCTAAGATCACCAATTTCATCATCCTCAGTCGCGTCACCATCCATTAAATAAACTTTTTAGAACCACTGTAAATTCTACAACTGTTTCACATCCAACAGAATCCTTAATTGGAAGATTAAGGCGAGGTCGAACAGGATCCTAAATACAGAATAAATTAAATGAATGAACATTAATTTAGTTAAATACGTTATCACAGCACACGTTGAGCAACCAACGATTTAATCATGCTGACAGAGCAAACGTAAATAATGTTCTATACTCCTTATACATACTTTGACATGTCAGAAAGAACTGTGAGCGCTGGACAGATTAACTGAATCTGATAAATATGTATAATGATAATAAGTTTAACCAGGAAGTTCAGATGTATAAAACACGATTCTAGCGACAAAATAGTATTCTAGAATTTAGTCCACCCATTTACATCATTATTAAATCATGATACGCAATAACACATTTGTTTGGTGGGTAATATGTGGGTGATACAGAAAAAATCTGTACCTGCACACTAATAAATCACTATCAGTAATTTAAGTAAATGTACAATTTTCTAGGGATTACATTGATAATAAGCTTCTATATAGGAGATTAATAATGAGTTTTAAAACTTACGCCGTTTGTATTCACAGATAAACCAATTAAAGTATAATATTTACTATTTACTCCTGATGTTTTTCTTCATTGCTCGTCCCTCGTCCCGTGTCGTCGTTAATAAAATTCAAAGTAAACGCCAACCTACCGCTACGCCTACAGCCGACAACTGGCACAAATCGATGGAACTATTCCGACAATTGTCGGAATTCCCTGACGCTACCCATGTACGCTTGTAGAGACGCCATTTATCGCCTATGTATCACAAATAGACAAAGTATAAAATCCACCGGAATCAAATAATTTTGATGTTATTAATAATAATAAATAATAATAATAAATAATAATAATAAATAATAATAATATATAATAATAATAAATAATAATAATATATAATAATAATA
>JAQGAK010005011.1:0-10978 GCA_034696945.1 Lipothrix lubbocki | reverse complement strand
GTGAGCCAGCAATTTTTAATACAAACTGCTGCTGCTTGTTGCAGACGCTCTAACCCCGCGGCTGTCGGAGGGCCGCCTATTTCAATATTAAGCTGGCAATTATTTACTAAAATAAAATCGACGATTGTTTTCAGTAAGCTTTGGTGTTGCTGTCTCAGTCTTTTTTCTGGTCATCATCGTTTTGCAATTCATCATGTCAATTCTCCTTCTTCAGGGTACATCTAAAGTGAGATAAGGAAAAATCGTGGAAACGATCCTAATTGCGAATATTCTGGTTAATAATAATAAGCTTTATCCAAAGTTGAATATTCTGGTTAACGTCATCACTTTACCCATTGTACTGATAATCCAAGTGTTCAGCATTGGGGTCGTCGCGACTCACAAAAAAGAAATTTTGGTTTCCAATGGAGCTGGTGTGGTTTTACCGGAGAATGCTTAAAGCTGCCATAAAGGGGCTTCTAGCTTCTAGTGTGACACAACATTTACGATTTGATATGAAAACGAATTATATAATTATGTCGATCGAAAGCTCGCCCATCCATTATTGTTAACTAGTAAATATTATTAAACAGCTAATAACCGCACTTAAGCCAAGTTATTAAAATGGAGAATTATATGTGCTTTACATTATTACTCTTACTAAAACTGCTGTACTAAATGGGCTAAAAACTGTAAATATTTATATATTTAATTATGCGAAGTAACTATGTAAATAGAATTAGTTCTTGACAAAGTAGTCGTATACTTTGGTAGTGAAATAATTTTTTTCAATTTTGGTAATGAAATAAATTTTTGCACTGAAGTTGGTTATGTTTTCACTCATTTCTCTCCCAAACTTGTGTTTACCAGTCAATTATTACGTACTAATATGTAGTTTGAATACTACTATCTTCTTAAAAAATCGACTTGATTAATATTTTCACTGCAAATATGATGATTGGAACAGTTTGCATTTAGTACTGCGTTTTTTGAAACCATTGAAAAAATACAAATTCGTTGAGGAGCCATAGATGCAGGAAATCGTTTGTTTGTCGTTTGATGGTTCTTCTGGTTGGACAATTAATTTAGCTTTCCAAAAAATATAAATAAAAGGCAAATAATGCGTAATTAATTACATATTTGCAGTATAATAAAAACAATTGGATTGTAAATCTAGAAATGTCATTTATCAACTCGGGAAATATTTTGACCAAATCATTTTGAGCGCGTTCCACTTTATGCAATTGAATGGTTGATCAATTTTGTTGATTGGAAGATTTGTATTTGTTGCGGCATCGTTAAATTCTAATCAGAGCTATCGGAATCTGAAGCAATGTCGCAATATTATTGCGAATAACATCGGTGTTAAGGTTGCGTAATGTTGCAACAAAGGCAGAACGAATGCGTTTAAATTTTTTAATACAGTTAATTTTGACGATGGGAATTTAATCAAGAATTTGCTGGCTGTTGTGAGCTGTTCTTAAAAATAAATTATAAAAATATTAGATTCAATAAGTAAATTTAGCAATGAGGGGAAATCGGAAAAATCCCGATTCGAATTAAAATAATGTTTTCAAAGTTTTTCCGATTTAGATTCAAATGACAAAGTATTCCAGAAACCTAATTCGAATTCCAATACGATTCCAATAATTCGTATACTGTGATATAATTCCGATACTAATTCCAATATACTTTATTTTTGTTAAAACATATTCTTGTAACATGTACTGATTTTGTTCATCTACAAACTTGTCGAAGATAGAAGTAAAAGAAATGCTTACACTAAGTTTGGTTGAGATCAGTGCTGTGGATTTTAAATAATCGTGTCGTCAGTCACCCAAACGTACACGCACACATATCGCCGGTGGTGATACAAAGTGCGGGTTAAGTCCATGAGCATCTAAACGCAGGATGGGCTATGCTATCCACCATCAATTTAAATGCAGGTTGGGATAACTCCAGCAACCTAGATATTTCCAATTGAATGCATTTACATTCGTGTCAAAATTTGGCGGCATTAAATTGGCATATAAACCATGGGGGTTATCCCATCCTGCAGTAAAATGACGCCCAAGTTCGTTTTTCGCTTTCTATGGAATTTAAATGGGATATCCCACCCAGCACTCAATTGATTGTGATTCAATCTATGTACTTACTATCAAACATTGCAATAAAACCTGATAGAGCTTGCTCCACTCTAAACCATAGTAGGACTAGTGTTGTGAGTTTCAATCTGCCCTGCTATAGACGCCCGGCACATTGAAAATGCCCAAAATGCCCAATAAATGCCTTATTTGCCACGATTTTTCAAACTTTAAAAATGCCGGGCAAAAACGGCATTTATGAAAAGCAGAATGGGCATTTTCGGCATATTCAGCAAAATTTAAACCCGTAAATGTCCTAAGTGACGTCACATACAATTTTAGACTTGGTTTTTCCAAAATTTAAATTTTTCAAAAATATTATAAATAATTTTTCACTCCCAGTCCTAATTAGTCATATTTGAGCACTCAAACTCATGAATGCAACACAATAGTCTTTGAACTTGTCCTAGAGATCCGAAAAAGTCACATTGGAAAATTTTTAATTCAATCCCATTTAATTTTTTTAATTCAATCCTTAACGATGAATTTACACGAAATGGACTAAAGTTAAAACGAATTGAAACTCTTGAATTTACCAATTATTCGATTTATATGAGTGCCAAACGACTTATTGGACTTTCATTTTGCAACCCGAAAATATTGCACTGAAAGAGTCCGCTTTATCTTACATTGCACGGTTAAAAACACGGTGTGTACATAGTGTTTTAGCGTTTTTAACATTCGCTGCTGTTTTGAAAACGGCTATATTCAACAAAATGGCACTGATGTTGAGTTAAATGGATTGAATTGGATTGAAATTGAATTGCATTGGATTGAAAACTGTGTAATTTAAATTGCAGTTGGTTTTTATTCGATATTATGAAAATAATTGTTTTGAAGTGGAAATAATAAACTAATTTAATTTGTTCCGATCCTTAGCATGGGTTCCCAACATTTTAAATTCTGATTCAGGGACATAGGATAATTTAATGGTTATAAATTAATTTATCGTTATGTACACAAAAGTTTCAAAATTCCGGGACACTATGTATTTTGGACTGGTATCGTCCGGGACAAGCGGGTTCAATTCCGGGATTGTCTCGGTCATTCCGAAACGTCTGACAACCCTATTTCTAACTCGTCCACACACTAATGACTACGGAAATGTAAAAAATTGCACTCCCCACCACACTGAATTAAAAGTTCATTTTCAAAAGTTGTTTTATTACATAAAAATATTTTTAAATGAACTTATGGGAGAATTTACTTCTGCTGGTAATTGCGCAATTTTAGATTATGTAAAAAATATAACATTGTCGTACTTATCCCTTAAGAAATGGTTTTGTGATGCAAAGTAAGAATTACTATTATTATAAATTATTAATTAAATTTTTCATTCATATCTAATTTTTCCCCGACCAAAATAATTAGGTAATAAAATACCAGCGAGAAAATGAGTAAAACGTTCTTATATTGTCCAAAAATATGATACTTTTATCGGAAATAAAGTGAAACTCCGTAAAAAAGCACAACTTTGCTGATAAATGCCCAATATGCCCAAAATGCCTATGGGCATATTCGAGCAAAATGCCCACATTTAAAATGCCCAAAATGCCACGATTTATGCCATTTTCAAAATGCCTTATTTGCCTGCCCAAAATGCCTGCCCAAAGTGCCCAAAATGCCAGGGCATATTCAAACTCACAACACTAACCATAATTATGTTGTATTAATGAAATACTACATAATTTCTATCAATAATGGTGGCACCACACTCAAAATAGTTTCCCATTCAATTTACACATTAATATTTTTATAAAATATTTAACAAGCGTAATAAATAATGAGTCATACATTTCTCATTACAATTTATTCTGCTAACATAATAGTAATAAGGCATAAACATTCTTAGTATATATAAGCTAATATTAAAATTTTTATTTGAAATGGTTCCTAACGTTCTTATATGCATAGTCCGACTAAAAAACTAAAAGTATCAGTGGATTCGTAATTAAATTCACTACAAAACCCGTACATGGGTTTGTAGTAAATATTGTAGTGGTTGGTTGTAGCATATATGCTTACACCAAAACAAAAATTATTAACACATGAGCAGTGTTGGCAATCAGAAAATGTCAAGGCATTTTGGGCATCTCGCCTGCTCAAAATGTCGCAACATTTTGGGCATTTTCAATTGAGGACAAAATGAGGGCATAATGGCATTTTGGGCATTTTAAAGCAGAAAATCGGACAAAATATTGGCCATTTTTAAGATTTCAGACTCACTTTTGGGAAATTTTTGAAAGTTTTTCACGAAAATATTTGCGACAGAAATTTTACGTATTTAGAATTTAGTTTAAATTGTTATTACTAATTATTATTAATTTATTGACGATAGATTGTCTTTTATACTATTTTATTTATTTTTGGAATTCTATGGAAAAATTGGGAAAGTTCCCAAAATGCACGGATTTTTGCCCAAAATTGGGAATTTTCAATTTTCTGCCATGGGCAGATTGTTTGGGCATTTGCCCAATGGGCAGGGCATTTTCAGCAGGGTGGGCAGAAACACGAGGGCATTTTCATTTTGCCAACACTACGATATTAGAAACGACAATGACAAATGTTTATGTAAGGTTAAACTCATGACTTTAGCTCCAGAATATTTCATATGATTTCACATTTGATATGTCTATTGTCTTCATTAAACCGCATTTGATGATGCCTTAAAGACATTATCGTACGTTTTGTTTTACTCGAGAAGAATAAATCTTAAAATTAATTTATTAACATGTTTTGTTTGCATGATGCGTACATTATCAATTATATTCAACTCAATTTAATCAACAATCGTAGACGCTTCGAAGACCTTGTACCTTGCCATTTATCAATGTAACTCTGCTCTCATCCACGGACGCATGATGACGGATTTCCAAAGTATCCAGAGGTTCATCAGGGAAGAACATACCAGTCATCGCCGTCAATCCCCCATCCACAAATAATTCCAAGGCTGACCAATCTAAGATGATCTGGAAGGTAATGATATTTTCTGCTTCGATCCTCCCTGCGGTCGCTCGGCCAATGAAATTGCCATTCACAATACCCAAGTCACCAGTACGTTCTCGATTGAAGAAAATCTCGCGGCCCGCTGGTCTTTCATGGTCGTAACCAACACAAAGTTCTTGTCCCAATCGGTTGAGGAAGCAGATAGCGATTGCACTGAGGCCCTTGATATCGGCAATATTAAAAGCAAGGTCTACTTCCATATATCCGCTTTTAAATCCCAGCTCTTCGCTGACTTTCCAAATTTCATTCGGCTGGATGGACTTCATTAGAGGAAGATCAAATAGTTTGCCAGAATCCCGCAAAACATTGAACTCCTCAACCATTGAGGACTTTAAGTGCAGACTTCCGCCAGCACTGGCCAAAGTCAGTTGTCTCGGCAGGGTAAATTCCCCTCGGAAGTCTCCGGTCGGGATGTCTACAGCATACGCTCCATTCGTCATCCATCCGATGATAATGTGACGTCCTTTTGGCTCATTGAAGAAAGCAACGCTAGCATAGTTATCCAACGTATCCAAATATCTGACCTCCTTTTGGTCGCTGTGGAACTCCCGTCCGTTGAAACTTCCGACGAAGTATTGAGTAAATGTCCCAATGTTCGGACTTCCATTGGATGTGCTCACAAGCAGGACCCAATAAGTGAAACCTTTATAGTCCATCTTCAAAAGATCCGGACACTCCCAAACGCCTCCATGTGAACCTTGATCAGCTCCAAACTCGCTCATATATTCCCATTGCTTAAGATCCGTTGATCCATAAAACTGAACTCTATTCGCAACCGCCAGGACCATCACCCACTTGTCTCCGAAGCGGATTACTTTAGGATCCCGGAAGTCTCGCTCGCCAGGGTTGGGGACGACCGGATTCCCAGCGTATTTCGTGTAGGTCCTAGCTTTGTCAAGGCTGTAAGCAATGCTTTGTGATTGAGAAGGTCCGTTATGAGTGAACACGGCCACGATGGGAAGGATATCAGGATCCTGCTGAAATCCAGTAGTATTGTCAAAATCCACGACGGCACTGCCGCTCCAGATGTCACCGGACTCGTCAGGGGAGAGAGCCACTGGGAGGGGATCCCAGTGCATTAAATCCGTTGAGACAACGTGAGCCCAAGATTTTGCGCCGGAGTAAGGGCTTCCTGGAGTGTATTGGTAATGAAAATGGTATTCGCCGTCCAAATACACCAGGCCATTCGGGTCATTTGCCCAATCAACAGGGATAGTGTAATGAATCTGAGGGCGGAACTTCTCCTGGCGACATTCCTTGGTGTCTTCGGCTGCCGCAAAGGCAGTTAGGGTAATTAGTAAAATCCCCAAAACTTTTGCAAACTGCATTGTAAATGGCAGTACTTCCTTATGATAATTAAATAAAAATAATTAAATTAATTTTAATAATGTATCCTCATGTTAACCAGTCTTCTCAAGTAAAGAGTTAAACCTCAACTGCTCTGAATTTTGCATTTGAAGGCTTATATAGAAATTATTGAAGACTATAATTTGTAATAAACACTTGAAGATGATGTTGATTGATGCTTAAAATTAGACGATTTATAAATACTGCAGCACGGCACGGACGTAGACGTTTTGGGGCATGTGCACTTTTCCTCAAGGCTCAATGTTATTAGGTGCCTCTAATCTGTAAAATTGTACGGATATGAGTTCAAATCAGGTCTAGCATTGATATCAGAATCCAAATCGTAATTAACCTTGATTTGAAAACTGCTTAATCGGACTTGCTGGAGATGCCATTGAAGTAGAAAGGTTTATTTATTTGTACCTATCAACCTTGATTATACATTTCAGATTATGAATTAATTATAGAAATTACACTCTGCACTTGGAATTTCACTCTGCATAATTACAAAGTAATTATTGTCATGCATTTGGTAGATATGTACATTCATATTTAATATATTTTTACATGGTGAAATCTGGCATGCAAAATAAACGTACACATTTTCAAAATAATCCCTGTGATACTTATAATTTTTGGCAATAATCAACTTTAATTGAGAATATATGACAAGTCAAACTTTGAAATCAAAATTCCTATTCGAATTTCATCTTCGCCACCAAAGATCTTTGAACTTTGCCAGTTTTTCCCCGCGGAAGCGAAGAAACGATGTAGACTCCTCCGCGAACTTTCTTGAAAGAAGCAACTTTAGCTGCGAAAAGTTTGAAAAATTGACGGAATTAGATATTATATTTGACATTTGTTGGGTAGTTGTCTATGTTTATGTTCAAAAATAAGAATTTCTCTTACAGTCAACAAATTCACGAAGTTCTTCTGAAGTCGCAACTTGTCCTTCCTGAAGGACAACCGCAGCTCTTGGAATGCGATCGCCTCCATCCGGGTCATGCATTCCAAATACAGACGCCTCTTTTACTGCCGAGTGTCTTAATAGAATTTCTTCAAGCTCGGCAGGAGATATCTACAGGGGAATTGGCATTATAGCAATTATTTATATTTACCAAAATGAGTCTCGTCCCAAAAAATCTTGTCCATAAAGAATTGAAATAGTAACGGAAGGTTTAGGAAACACTTACGTGATTATTAAAGTATTTAAAAGTTTCCTTCAGTCTGTCCACCACATAAATATTTCCATCCTCGTCGTAATAACCAACATCCCCGGTTCTCAACCAACCGTTTTCAAACGTGGCAGCAGTTTCTTCCGGTTGATTCCAGTAACCAACGGACTGAATCAAACTCTTTATAGCGATTTCACCAGTTTTATTAACTCCGAGAGTTTTGTTCGTATCGATATCGATGATCTTCAGAGAAGAATTTGGGTACAAGCGGCCTACGGATAGGTATGGGACATTTTTGAGCATCGTGATTGTATCGGTCACAGACAAATCCACGGTAGTCGTCATCACACCACATTCGGTCATTCCGTAACCATTCAGAACACTCTTCATGTTCGGTAAGGACATCATGAGTTCGTAGTACTGTGGGGTGAGTACTATTCCTCCCGTGCAGATTAATTCCAAAGACGACCGGTCGTATTTTGGTGCTTCAGGGTCTGTCACCAGTAAGGATAAGTAGGTGGGGAAGCCGAAGGCTAAGATTGGCTTTTAAAAAATTAATGCCAAAATTAATACAAATATAAGTAGTAAAATAAATACAAAAATAAGTAGTAAAATAAATACAAAAATAAGTAGTAAAATAAATACAAATAGAAGTAGTAAAATAAATACAAAAATAAGTAGTAAGATAAATACAAAAATAAGTAGTAAAATAAATACAAAAATAAGCAGTAAAATAAATACAAAAATAAGTAGTAAAATAAATACAAAAATAAGTAGTCAAATAAATACAAAAATAAGTAGTAAAATAAATACAAAAATAAGTAGTAAAATAAATACAAAAATAAGTAGTAAAATAAATACAAAAATAAGTAGTGCCTTATTACCTTATACTTGTGAACAGCTTCGAGCAGATTCTGTTTTGTGACCTGATGCATCATAAGGGTCCAAGCGCCGGTGTAGATCGTCCGGAGTGGGAACAAACATCCCAAAACGTGAGTCGGCCGGGTAACAATCAACCCGGGCGCTTCAGTGTAAGGAATACCAGCGGTACCAACACAAAATGCTTGTATGCATCTATTAGTGTAAATGGCTCCTTTGCTCAGGCCAGTCGTGCCACTAGTGCACAGAACGAGGACTGGGTCATCTAATCCTCCTACTGGGACAGTTGGGCTATCTGCATAATTCAAAAAATAATTTTTTTATAGAACACATTATTAATCAGTTTTTCAATTTTGATCTACATTTTATGCATAAGACCATGTTAAGCGCATGCATGAAGAAGAATTATCTTCAGTGATTTGTCTTAATTAATTATCTACTTTTCGCATAGATACATACATATTCAATTATATATTGCAGTTTCGTACTGTTTTGCTCTGCCAATGTAGATCAATTTTGACAGATTTGGAGTGGCAATAAAAATTATCGTGTACTTGTCAAAAGAATTGTAGCAGCATACAAGTAAATATGAAGTGCCGATAATGACAATCACAAGGTTCCTACGTATTGTTTACGCAATTAACAATAATAAAAGCTGACGTATCCAACAAGACAAAATTGAAATGGGAAAATCCACTAATCCGGATATACCTGCCCCATCATCCTTGTACAGCTCGTCGATCGAAGTGCAGCCTTCAACTTCTCCAAAAACAACAATCTCAATTGGCCAGCTGGCTGCCGCTACGGCTTTTTTAACTTGTTCGATTGAGAAGGGATCGCAGAGTATCATTCTTGTCTTCGTTTTTTCGATCCTCGTTAGCAACGTATCTGAGAATTTTAGATTAAATTAATATACGACTACAATATTCATAAAAATATACAAATTAAATAATTCATACAAATATTCTTTAAAAAATGATGAAAATATTTCTAAAAAATTCATGAAGATATTTTTTGAATTCATAAAAATATTTTTTTAAACAGCAATATAAAAATACAATAAAGATTGTAATATTTATTGCAATTTAAATTTAATTTGATCAATATATTTCAATCTATTAGCCTCACCAAACACATCTTCTGGGTACGACGAATAAGCAATAGCACCAAGACGCCAAATCCCAAATAGTGTTGTATAGAACTTGGTGATATCCATGGTTAAATAAAGCACAATATCGCCTTTGCCAATTCCTCGCTTTGCGAGCGCACTGGCAGCCTTAGCAGACAGCGGGTCGATGTCAGCAAAAGTAAAAGTTTCGTCGGTGACTGTGTTTGTCTATACGAATCAAAATTTTAATATTATTAATCAAATGTTACTTTTCACTATAACAAAATAAGACTTTTTTTAAACTCAAAATGCAGTTTAAAAACTCTTAATACAATAAATAAACATACATGTGCTTATGTTGTATGTATTAATTATTATCTAATTTTGTAATTTACACTTACAATCCAATTCGTCTTTCCCATCTCGATATTTTGTTTAGCATGCTTGAAAAGAAATTCCAGTATAGTCTTTGTATCGAATGTCGGTGGAGGTACATTTGGGTACGGATTTTGAAGAATTGGTTCTGCCATTTTATATTTTTTGGACCGACTTGGATATTTCAGGAGAACGAGCTTCGACACCAGAGATAGCAAGTTTGAGCTGTGAAACTTGAGAATAGTCACCGACGGCAAAAGTACCTTGAAGCATGCAGACTGTGCAATGACTGACTGGCAGACAAATAAATTGACGGAGATTTATGATGGCATGTTATCTGAACATTGTTCGTTCTGAAGATAACCGACATCATTCAACTACTATGGCTTACAAAAATACATATCATAGACACGTTATAAATGCATTAAAAATCAGTCATCGTACGACACCCAACATTAATTTTTATAATGTAGTGCCAAACAATGTAAACGCATGTAATCATTCGAAAAGAATAATAAAATTGATCGTCCAGCCCAAGATGGTGGTAAACATGGTGAGCACCATGTGTTTGTCAACATAGTACATGCCACCCATGTCACATCGGATTGGTCGTTGGCTCTGCAAAAATTTCTGCATTGAAGGAAAAAGCCATCTTCGTTTCCAACTCTGTAGTACTAGAGAGAAAGCCATTGGCTGCGCCAATGGAGTCGCGGTCGGGACGTGTAACCAATTAAATATTTTAATTTACATTTTAAATTAAATTTAAGGAAGAAATTATTAAACCAGTAATGGCCGCAAAAATTGAAGTATTTTACCGTAACAATTTCAAACTGATTTCAAACTTCATATAAAAAACCCTGAGAATTCCTTTGTACTTTTGCTGAAGTTATGGCTGTTATGTCGATAACGGGCCAGAAATTTACTGTCCACTGTCCACTAACCACTGTCCACCATATCTTTTAACA
>JAQGAK010005010.1:0-10981 GCA_034696945.1 Lipothrix lubbocki | reverse complement strand
TTTAAACGGTCGTTGCCATGAGGAAGTACCTGTGCGGTTTTGTGTTACAGTGGAAACTTTTTACATGTTAGGCTACGTTATACACCGGACTTTTGCTATAAGAGATCTCCCTATAAGAGAATTCTCTTTGTAAGAGATATTTTGGGCCAACATATCCTTCATAGTTATATACATACTAGCTCTATCTATAAGAGAATTTCTATATAAGAGACTGATTTTGGGGATTTATAGCGTTCTCTTATAGCGAGAGTTCAGTGTATACTAAAAAAACCTTGACCGTTATAAAAAACAGGTTTTATGGCTGTGAACGTTGGCCACATAACTACAGTCATTTTTTCCTGATTTATATAAAATATGACAGGCAAATGTTTTGAAATTTTTTAAATAAAATATATTTGACGATAAAGGGGTTTTAATTATTTTTGGAAACAAATGAAATCAAATTTATTTACTTATATTAACGGAAATTCAGGTTCATAACAAACCAATGTTTGATTTTATATTTTATAAGTAGATTAATGATTGGCCCCAACTCCAGGATATTGCACTGACAAAACGTAACAATGTGTGCATACATATGTTTCAATGTTCACACGTGAGAGAATTTTGTTCCCTGAAGAATATTTGCTGGCTGATGGAGCAAAGTCTATTTTTACAAAGAATTTTTATTTTTGAAATATCAAAGAAAGCTATACAAAGAATTGGATCAAAGATATTCAAACAGATTTCCTGGGAAAAAATATTTTCTTCTGAAACCCAGAATAATAAAATCGCTTTCAAGATGTGAAACTCAAAACGTCAATTCGAAAAAGGATTTGGTAACTAAAGAGAAAGTCAATGCAAGCCCATTTGGGGAAACATCAATGGAACCTGATGTTGAGGATTTGTTGGTAAAACAAGTAAAATTAAAAAAATGTATGTTTTTAATGTTAATAACAGTAAAAAGCAACATTAAAGATTGATAAAACTGTTGATCAAAAAATTATAAAAACATTCGTAACAGGAATCTAATATGAAACGGACAAAGATTTTGGTAAACATAACAAGTCAGTGTTTAGTCAATTCGGAGAAAGCGTAGGAGGAAATATCCCAGAAATGAGAACCAAATGAGAATCCAATGCATCACAGTCTTGTGCAATTCCTTGATCTTCAGCATTTTCCCCTTTCATCCCACACAAGTCAAAAAATATTCTCGTAGAAAAAAATCATCTATACGGAAAAGAGATCCCCAAAATAAAGTTTTCTCATTGATGTGCGTTTGCATAAGACGATTTTAAAGGAAAATCTCAAGTCTACTGAAGTGAGGAGATTTTGCTTTTGAAAAAGAGCGTATGGGCTAATGATTTATTGATGGATGTCAGCAGGAGAGGAGCGGCGTGGGCTGGAAATACATTAAAATAAAATGTATTTATTGCTTTCTCCGTGCAAATGCTAGGGGAAAGTACGTACATACATGCGAGGGGAAACTTGACTGACAACTTCACAATTTGACTGAATGTTAAAAGAGGAGGCAGACTTTGATTTATTCTGTAAATAAATATATCGTATCCAATATCCAAATAAGCTTTGACTGTTTTCCATTAAAACTCTCCAACAAGGAATTGATCGATAAGTATAGTTGTACGCATATTGTAAGGGATCATTCACATTTTACGAAACGATTAAATAGAGATGTCATAAATTCCAATATTTCGTAATTATATCGTTTTTATTTATTTAGTTATTATATATTTTATTTAAATCGTTATTTGCATTACCTATAGTACATAACTTTACAACCTTTGAATCTACTTCTATACATTTATTAGCGAAAATACAGCCGTTATAGAAAGTCCCCACTTAAAATGAGTGCCGCTATAGAGCGAGTTTATACTGTGCATCAGAGTCGATGAAATTTAAATTCCCCAGGTAAGATTAGCGAATATGTACAAACAAATTGATCCAATGAGCATTCTCAATGAATGAACGTTACTGTACAAAGCAACACTTTGGAAGTTAGAGATA
This sequence comes from Lipothrix lubbocki, assembly GCA_034696945.1. NCBI lineage: Eukaryota > Metazoa > Arthropoda > Collembola > Symphypleona > Sminthuridae > Lipothrix > Lipothrix lubbocki. Next base: position 8,977 of record JAQGAK010005010.1, on the reverse strand, counting down.
AAAGTCGTTAAGTGGACCAACGTGTGAAAAGGGGAAGATGAAAGGGAAGCACTCAATAATGATTCATCTGCAATTTGATGACGATGATGATCGAGTGAATGAATGTCCGCCACTGAATGATTCCCCATTGCTTTTGAATCACTTGGAAGAGCCATGGAAAAGATGACTAACCGTAAGAACAGAAAATGGGTCTTTCAATGCAAAATCCCTCACAAAGGATATAATAATATCCTGAAAACCGCTGCATGAATACGCCGACAGATTTTCACAACAACAATACTTTCAATAGAATCCACATCCCCCATATGCAGATACATACGTACATAACTTGAAACCCGAGACGAACGAACAAACTTTCGACAACGATACTCAACTTCAAAGTTGGAATACTTTCCATTCAAAAACTCACATCTCCGCGTATTTACTGTGTCTCTGCTTTTGATTAGAAAACAACACCTAACAATCGCCGTATTTAAAAGACGCACTTATTTGCTTTACATTAACATTTTAAAATTACTTGTCTAAAACATTTTTGTATACATAAGAATATTTTTAATACTGTGGAGATTTGCCTTACCGATACTTTTTGTACGTGCACAGTTCCTATAACAATATATGGTTAATATAAAATGGTTTGGTATTAATCATAACAGCAGTGATTATTTTACTTAACCTCTATCAGTTTCTTATAGATAAGGATGTCAATGCAAACAATAATCGTCCTAATATCTGAATTTATTTGTATATTAGTAATAACATCAAGTCACCCTTCTTAGCAGAATTTGTAAAGCGATTCTTATCCCAGACAGCCCTTTTGTGTGTACTGTTGATAATCTTTTTGGCGTGATGGGTAAGTCCCAAGCGCTTAATAAATTAGCCCTCGATTGGCATTGATGATGATGATGAAAACCGCTCAAATTAACAAGTTGTTTACAGATCAAAGCATTCAGATTAATCCTACCGTTATAAATTTGAAATGAAACCACAGTCGTCTGACGATGTTTCTAGGTGTGTGCAAAAAAAAGTTACTTCAACAAACTATAGATTGATTTACTCATTCTAGTGTATGGAAAAACGTTTAAAATGATAGCTAACATAATTATACCTAGACTTTAGTCTCTCGTTCAGTGAAAGATGAAGGTAATCGAAATATTAAAATCTCTGTTGGATTCAATTTATTTTATTTTATTATTCAACTAATAAAAACGACAAATTAACTAATGGTTGCTCTGTCGTAGATATGTTTAAAATACGATTCGCCTCCTCTGTTTTTATATTTATTTAAGCGTAATACGTACGAATTTCTAAAATCTTATATATATATAATAAATATCATTTTTAAACATTCTTAGAAACTACGTGTTAAATCTCTTAGTTAAATTTAGTTTGAAGGCGTGGATGTTTGTAACAGATTATCTCGTGTTTGTGTTCATATACCAATGCTGTGTATCCTGTTTCTCAGACGAGACTCGCGGTCAATTTAAATAATACAAATGGTAAGACGTTTATTTTAAACGACAATTTTGCAGTGGAATGAGAAACGGCTTTAATCTTATTTCTATTTTTAATTCCTTTAAAACACTGCTATGACGATTTTTAAACATTGATGTTTTATAAAAGGACTGATACAGACATTACTATATGTTTAAAAAATATAACTGCTAAAATTGATTTAAATTAAAAGTGTTGGGACCAAAAAACTGTTTTTTACCTACTTGATATATACAAATATATTATAATATAATGGAGTACTTATATATATATTTATATATATACATTAGTGTAATGAAGTAAGCGTCGTTTGATTTTAGAGACTTTAATCATGACGTTTATTTACAATTTATAATAAATAATGCGTGTCTATATATGAATATACTTTTTTTCGTGAACTTTGTTTTCCCAGTTTTAATAAACGTTTAAATTTAAATGAACAAAATCTAATTTTGCATATAGTCTAAATTGTCTTACCCTTTTTAAATCTTAATTTTGCCCTCAAAATCCTAACCTGGTTACCGATTTTGTATTTAGGATTTTGTTTAAAGCGTTCTAGGATTTATTTTCTCAACCTTCTACCTATGGGTCACTACTAAAATATTCTAGAAGTGAACGTAAATTCACAAGGAACCAGGAAACAAAATAGACGAATAAAGCGAATGCCAGTGACACAATATAATGCAAAAAAATGCAAATATTAGCGCAACAAATGATACAAAATAATTCTGAACGATGGATTTCTCTAAGTTGTCGAATTAAAGATTTACGTGTATTGCTTAAAATTAATGTTAAATGCTACAAACGACTAGTATTTCTTAATAAACATGCTTAAGGAAATCTCATTTAAATACCGCATTTTTTGGAAATTGATTTTTTATGACTTGAATAGTAATGCATAAACATGTAACATAAGCAGTACTCGAATCCTGTTGGAAATTTTTTTATTTCATTTCACATGAACTTTGTTTTCAATTAGTTACTTTCTAAAGTCCAAAAGAATTGTTTTCCTCCCCTCCTGGAGATTCCTGGCGTCGTCTCATCTTCTCAAGTTTTTGGAAAATAAAAGAAATTAAAGCACAAAGTTTTTCTTCACAACAATAACACCCCTTTTCTTGAGAATACAAACACTTTCTTTACCCACCTGTCGAAAATTCCCAGCAACTAGACCCATGTCCTGCCAAATCAGTGCATTCACCCACATTTTCACATTCTGCTAGATCGATACTGATCATCCGCATGACTCCGTCCGAAACAAACAGGTCAGAGATACAGCAGGGACGGAATGTGTCCAGAATATCCCCTGGAGCCCTTATTTCCAGGTAGACGAGCTTTTTATGTGTACAGGACATACAAGTAGTTTAATTATTGCCTACAATTACCCAAAATAAAAATAACGAATTTTTACATGTAAACAATTTTTACAATAACAAGAAAAAAAATATATCAATGCTTACATTCCATTCTGACAGCTTAGAATGATTGTTTAAAGAGTGTAAAGAAAATGGTTCCCCCCCCTATGCAATAAAATTAAATGGATCATGATTTGAAAAAGGTTAAAGATCATTTTTCTTGTACCCTTACGCTTGGATGATAATAAACACGGCTCAAATATAATTTTACTGCATTCATTTTTCCAAGCTGGTAACATTTGAAATATTTCATGTGAAATACAGTTCGTTGCTTAAGTACCCTTTTGATTGCACCAACAACTTTTGACGGTCATGTTAAGCCTTTCCTTATTATAAATGCATGTATAAAAAATACTTTACATTCTAGTTGTTGTACTGAAACAAATTTCGAATAACATTTGACTACTAAACATTGCAACATTTCATTGTAAATAAATAAATTAAATCAAGGTCGAGGATATAAAATTTTTTGAGAAGTGCAATTTAATCAGGAACATTTTATTACGAATTGATGCATTTTAAATAAATAATGACAAACGTTCATTATTATAAAATTATAAAAACAAATCTGAGCAAATACAAAAATGTAAGGGTCATTAGTCATAAATCGACATAATTATTCAAATAATTTTAGATAATAAATTGACAAAAATGATTTATCTCAGATCGTGTAAAACTTAAATAAATAATTAGCTCCATCATTACAGATTTTAAACTTTTGACTGCTTTATTGTACGAGGAAGTTTAACGAAATTTGCAAAACCGCGGAAGCTGGTAACGGATTCGAGCAAAATTTTAGCAATTCCCCCCATTAGTATGGTTACAAATTAATGAAATTAAAAGCACTGCACATGATTTTACGTAAATCATTTATTTTACATTTAGTTTTATAAAACATCTTTTGCTCACTATTTGCAGGAAATCCCCCTCTCTAAACTAATTCAGCGTCCACCTCATTTATTCTTTTCCGGTGCATTCTCGCATAACGCACTATGGGGGGCTTGTAAAAATTCTCTTACAAATGTTTCGTTTCTTTCGGCCGATTATCCTTCTTTCGTTCCAAAAAGAGAAACCAATACTCTGGCAGCTCTAGCGATGAGGGCGAAAATCACAGAAATGACTACATAAAAATGTTTAAATATTGAATTCAATATTTAAAATTCAAATTATTACATACCAATAGCAAATTTCGAATCTAAAATATTTACCTAATTTTTTATTTAATTTTTTGAGGAAGAATGGTTGTTGTAAAATTGTTAGTGTCAAAAAGGACACTGTTGCAAAATAAAGAATAATTAAATAAAAGCCGTTGCACTAAATATATCTATTTCTGTCATACATGTTAACTCATTTTTTTTAAAATGAGCAATTTCAATCTTTGTGTTTACTTAATATAATATTTTTATTATTGTGCAAATAAATTAACATTTTTGATACTATTGATAAAAAACTCCCTGGTTATTATGAAGGCCGTCTTGTTAATTATTTCTTGAACAGAGATCGTTTTTTCGCAATTAGGATACGAGCATTCCCCACCCGGGAGGACAAATTATTTCGTATATTTAATATATAAGAGAACTTCCACACATCGTGATTCCGCACTCTCAAAAATGACCCATGTACAATTCCACCTGGAGCAAAATCCACAATCTTTGCGCAAGTGACAATCCCGCACTAAATTGAAAACAAATAAATGAATTTATCAGTTGCTTGGTAATTTTTTCAAAATATTTACACTTATACGTATATCAGCCAATACTTTTGTAGAATTATTAAATAATAAAAATTGCACAAAGGTTTGACAATAACAAATATGCACTACAAAAATAATCACGTATAAAAATATTAAATATGAATAACGATAATAATCCAAATAAATTAATTTAATCATGCAATACTTTAATAAAAAATAGATGAATAATAAATAATATCCAGCAGAAATGAGATCGCGTTCTAAAGCAATATTAATTGAAGCTTCTTCTTCTTCCGCAAACTATTCCGCAATTTTTACAGGCAGTCTTAGAAATTCAATCAAATAATCAAAACTTTCGAAATAACAAATTATAATTTATAATAAATGTATTTTATTATTCGAGTACGGTCCACACTAATTCACCGCCTGCTCTCCAGCAAAAAAGAAAGGCGACGCTTCGGAACAATTTAAACCTACTGCTAAGTCCAACCCATCTGTTTTCATTTCAAGAATACCCCATCCATGCTGTGTACTCATTACATATTCCTTTGTCCTAATCTACATACTGTGTATCACACAATTTACCATAAAAGATACCCTAGTATCCAATATGGCTGCCAAAACTACCATACAAGCTGGTACGGCCGTCGGAATTGATCGTTTCCGACCCATGTCATACTACTTACAATATTTCAATAAATTGGTAATTCTTATTGGTCTTCTTGATTTTTAACATTTTTGTTGTAATAATATACTTCGTATGTTAGGGATATTGATTGATCATGAGTTGCTAGGGGACAAATTGAGTTTTAATGAATTATTCAATAAATCGGCTTGTTCAAATAATTCACAAAAATAAAAAAATTAAATTATATCGGTTTTTTAAAATGCTTTTTTATTAACTTTTAGAGGTCTTAAACTCGATTTAATTTTTAGGGAAAATAGTTCAAAATATATAGGAAACATGACTTTTGGTAAGGTAAGTAAAGGTATTTAAATAATAATTTTAAAAAACTAGCTTTGTATGATTAGAATGTACCTAAATATTGTAATTCATATTATTACTCAGAACTTAGCCTGATGATGAACGACGAAGTCGATCGAAAGCTTGCTTCTTAATTATTAAATATTATTTGTTAAAAAACCACGTAAGCCAGATTTAAAATCATGGATAATTATCTCATTAATATTTTTGATTTCATATGTTGTGTCAGCTTTGTATGGTGTTACGAATAAGCTTGTTGAAAGTGCAATTGGGGATACCCTGAAGCATTCTAAAGTTTTTATGTTTGGCTTGAATACATGTTTTTGTAGTATCCTATTTCTATTTTAATTTAATTTCAGACCAGCTCAAGAACAAGACTAAGCAAAAACGACTGCCGAAGAGGTCGTAGACTCACATTTAATTTTAATTGCTGTATATTGAATTTATTTTGCATTTGATGTTGGTAATAAACTAACCTAATTAAACTGAAGTGCTGTTAATGCGCTTAAATATTGCTGTTTTTGAGGCCAGTTTAATGATACATTTAGTTGTTATACCGTCGTCTTAATGTTGCATTACTACCAAAATTTGTCCTGCAGAAAACGGATGTTCATGGCATTATTTGGTTTAAAGATGTATTTCTACTAAAGCTAGACGTAATGACAACGGTTTTTGAATATGCACTAAAGTATGCACGTGCGACGTTTGCGTTGAAGCGTACTGTACAACAACCGTCGAAATAACGCTTCCGCTACCAGTTTTTGCTCCGTGAAATAACGTTTGCGGATGAGACATCAACCCTTTGCACGACGTAGCGCATTTGTGATTGTATCGTCAGCAACGCACATACAACGGAGCTGGACCAATCTAACATTCGTGAGTTTGGTTAAGGACAGGGTTGGATTTATGCCACCAAAATTGAATTTATGACATGCCAGGTGGCATTAATGGCAAAAAGTGACATAAATTGCATAAATGACATTAATGGCATAAATTGTAATCAACATAACAGAACTAAAGAATTAATTTTGGAATCGAATGATTTTGTTAAATAAACTAATTTAGCAATAGTCTGAAAAAAAATATATAATTTTACCTATTTACAGTTTACCCTAATACAAAGCTATTGTAGAACCCATAAAAAATGTAGGTTTTTCAAACCTAAACTAAAATAATTTTAGTTTAGGTTTAAAAAATCTACATTAAATAGTACAAATAATAATTATTATTATTTGTACTACAGTCGACTCTCCCTATAAGAGCACACTATAAAGACCACGATTTGCGCTGTTATAAGGGTACGCTCTTATAGGGAATTAGGTCTAAATATACATGAAAATTAAAGTTAAATTAATTTCTGAATAAACCAAAATATCTGCATTGTAGTACATATGTACATCTATTTATAAATCTTTGATATGTCCACATTCACTCACAAAATATACTTACACAATTTATTCAATTCCTATAGATAGTCAGTGTTGATAATGCACTGCTTAAATGTTTTAGCACGAAGACATTAATATTAATTAATAATTACAGCAGTAGTTACCATAGTGCATATAGTCCAGATTTATTTATGAGTTATTTTATTAGTTGTTTAATTTTATTTATTCATTTTAGTTTTTTCCAATATTTATTTCATGAATTATTAAAATTATTTATTGGCCTCAATAATTGTTTGCAGTATAAAATCAAGCCTTTCTAAAAACATTTTTAATGGAATTAATTATTTTTAAAACTAAACATTTTGAAAATTCGTCCTAATTCTAAAATTTGCATGCGGGAATATTTCACAGGCCGAATCTTAATTTTCATGTTAATATAATTAGCGCTTAAATTTCTAATAAACTATTGTTTAACTTGACTGACTAAAAACTAAATTAGTAGTATTCAATTATTATAAATTATTTAATTGCTTATTTTAAATGAAGTTTAAAATAAATATTAAATAAGGAAATTATTTGTATTGATCGTTTAGATTTTAATAATAATAAGTAAACGAATGACTTTCACACAGTCTTTAAAAATAAACAGTGATGCTTTTAATAGAAATGCGCAAGACGGCAAATAGTTTCAGGGGTGACTACGGTCATACGCTAACGTTACGCAGAGCAAAATGCTCTTATAGGGAAAGGTGTAGGCTTCAGCAGCAGGAAATTTGGCGCTGTTATAGTGGAAATGCTCCTATAGGGAATGCTTTTATAGGGAACACAATTAACATTGCAATAGTCAGGGGAGGATGGAACGGTGCTCTTATAGGGGGAATGCTCTTATAGGGAGGCCTCTTATAGGGAGAGTCCACTGTATTTCTATCAATGTCCCATATAAAACATTGTGTCAATCAAAGATTTTTGATCAAATGTTCAATTTTCAAAATTTTAGCCAGTTTTGCAGGGAAAATCAATAATTTTGACATTTTATTTATTCTGAAAAAACTAATTTTCAGACCTTTTTCGGGGGTAATTTTGAAACACAGAAATCATATTATAACATATTACTTTTTTATTTTAGTGACAGGTTTTGAGTGACGGGATCCAAAATGAGTATTTTTACATATTTCGAAAATATTTTAATCGTGTCGCCATATTACTGGCGCGTCTTGTACACATGCACGTCCGCGCGCATTTGTGTACATAACATGCAAATGAAAAAGAACGTGTGGTTTATCATATGCGTCATGTAACATCAAAATTTAATTTTTCACAATTACCCATTTTTCGGCGCCAATTGTAATTTTAATATTTTGTATACATCTTTTTAATTCTTAACTGTGCTATTCTTTAAAATTTGGACCCTGTTTTAGTGCCAAAATTTAAATTGTAGGAAATAACTTGATTGGTTTGAAAGCCTCAAAAAACAAAAGCACGAAGCGCATTGGTTTTTAAAATAATTAAGTTAATAAATTAATTAAATGAGTTGGTTAATAAATTAATTGATAACTAATTATCATGTATAACACAACACCATACAAATACGAATTATAAATAACCCTTTGATATTTTGTTGGTATGTAATTGCAGAAGGGTTGCTAAAATTAGTAATAATTTTTCTGTATGTATTTTCAATTTATGCCACTAGTGGCATAAATAATTTATGCCATGTCAATTTATGCCAAATTTTTGCCATTTATGTCATGCCACTTTTTGCCACCTTGCCAACCCTGGTTAAGGGATGGTCTTATTTACGTTATTGTGCTTATAGGGATGCATACTAGCTCTCTCTTTACGAGCGTTCCTATATAAGAGACCTATTTTGGTGATTTACAGCGTTATTTTATAGCCAGAGTTCAGTGTAAATGAAATTATTGGATCACAAAACTATGAATACCAAGTTTCAGCACAATCGGACAATTTTTAACAAAATACCCGGGTAACTCTGAAACGGGTGGCCTGA
>JAQGAK010005009.1:0-10984 GCA_034696945.1 Lipothrix lubbocki | reverse complement strand
TGTATCAATTTTTGTATCAATTTTTGTATCAATTTTTGTATCAATTTTTGTATCAATTGTTGTATCAATTTTTGTATTGTAAACATAAAATTTTATTTTAATAAAAATCTTAGGGGCTCCCGGAAATTAGCCTAATATTCCTCAATCGCCATCATTTAAGTTAAGTTTCCTTAGTGTTAATGGCAAAAAAGCGGTAAAAATGCGAGACTTTTTTTTATTACACCGGCGAAATTTCCGTTTACAATTCCTGAAATAATTTCCTATATGGAGCGTGTGTGACCACAACAATGTTTTTGCCCCGGACACATTTCATGTGTATCAAATTTGCCCGAGTTCTGACTTGATTATTATTATATTTTTGTAGACGCGGAAGTTGGGAGTTTAATTATATGGCTTGATTCCCGCCGTCCTTTTAGCTTTTAGCTTTCCCCCGTTTATTTGAGCACTTTCTCTTATGGGATTATTATTATTAGTTGTATAGTTTTCTTATGTGTGTGTGTGAGAGATTTTTTGCTCGGGAATTTCCCTCTTGTGTGAGAGGAAATATGCAATAAAAAGTATGTTTAAATATATTGGGGAAGTCTGTGAAGCGAGGAGAAGGGAACGTTGGCGCATAAATTATTACTTCGCTCTGACTTACAGCAAGTCATTTGGTTGTTTTTCATGTGCAACGTTTTATTGCTTCGCTGGTTCCATAAATTTTATTCGCACTCACTGCTCTTTAGAAGGGCTTCAAGCCTTCCGGTCCTCGTCGCGGGGTGCTTTTAGGTAATTTTTCATTTATTCCGCAGGATTTTTTGCGCGGAGTTTGCTGAAACTATGGAGAGCATTTTTGAAACGAATTTTGCAAGGAAGTTTCATATGAATTCTGGAAAAAATTTGAAAATATTTCTGGAGGAAATATGAAAAATTAGTTTTATTTAATTTTTTGCAGACATTCTAAAAAACGTAAAAAATAATCAATATAAACATGAAATATTTAGAAATAATTAATTAAAAACATTTATTAAAAAAATCAAAACAAAGTGAAGAAAAAAGAAAAAATTGATAAAAAAGACAGAAATGAAAACTGAGTAAATAGAAACAATAAAGTTTATAAAAAGTACAGGGAGAAAGTACAAAATGAAATTCTGGAGAAAATACAAAAAGAAATTCTGGAGAAAATACAAAAAGAAATTCTGGAGAAACTACAAAACAAAATTCTGGAGAAAATACAAAACAAAATTCTGGAGAAAATACAAATCAAAATTCTGGAGAAAATCCAAAACAAAATTCTGGAGAAAATACAAAAATAAATTTTGGAGAAAATACAAAAAGAAATTCTGGAGAAAATACAAAAAGAAATTCTGGAATAATACAAAAATAAATTCTGGGGAAAATACAAAAATAAATTCTGGGAAAAATACAAAAAGAAATTCTGGGGAAAATACAAAAAGAAATTCTGGGGAAAATACAAAAATAAATTCTGGGGAAAATACAAAAATAAATTCTGGGGAAAATACAAAAAGAAATTCTGGGGAAATATAAAAAGAAATTCTGAGGAAAATATAAAAAGAAATTCTGGAGAAAATACGAAATGAAATTCTGAAGAAAATACAAAAAGAAATACTGGAGAAAATACAAAAAGAAATTCTGGAGAAAATACAAAAATAAATTCTGGGGAAAATACAATAATAAATTCTGACGAAAATACATAATAAATTCTAAGAAAAATACAAAAATTAGCTTGGGAGAAAATACCAAAATTAATTCTGGGAAAAGTAAGGAAATTAATCCTGGAGAAAAGAACAAAATAATTTCTGGAAAACAAATCTGGAGCAAATACAAAAAAAATTCCGGAGGACATACACAAATTCTGGAGAAAATTTGAAAATAAAATGTGGACAAATACAAAAGTTTTAGCGCTAGCGTGTTCATATTAGAAATTTAATTAAGTTTAAAAAACTTTAGAAATAAATTAACTTCCGGTGAAAATAGAAATTATTCTGAGAAAATTTAGAACTTGATTAATGGTCGAAGAAATGAAAAACCAAAACTTAAAAAAATCACAAATCTATAAGGAAGTGATTTTGTTAAGAAAAATAATTAAATTATCCACGTCATTATAATATTACAACGTGAATAATTCTCAAGTCCAAAATGGGAGAGAAATTCGAAAGAAGTGAAAATGCAAAAGGAGAAAGTAGCAATAAAGGAAAGCGAAAAGGAAGGAGAAAATTGGCAGGGAAAGTAAACAATTTAAGCGGGCATTTCATTGCATTTGTAGAGGAAAAGTTCCCTGAAGGAATGACATAAAAATGTTATGGAGATTAGTGCCGGAAGCGTAATAAAAGGGAAATTTCAATCCTAAAATGTATGTGAAAGTTTCGGGGTATGGAGCGTAATTGAGGAGGAGAAGGAGGAGGGGGAGGAGGGAAAATACAAAAGTAAAATGTTAAAAACAAAAGAAGGAAATAGGAAAAAGCATGGGAATTATGGAGAAAATACACAAGTGTAATAAAGAATAATAGGGAAAATTAAAAGGGAAAACAAGAGAAAGCAGAGGGGAAGCGTTGAAGGAATTGCATGTTGTGCGTGTTAATGTGCGGGTGTGCGGGAATGAGAATAATTATTAATGGTGGAGAAAGTCCCTGACCAATGGAGCTAATGTAGAGAAATTTATTTGCCAGACGCCCGGAAAACGAGAGAAAATTGTTGGAGGGAGAGAGCCAAAAGAACAACTGTTGGCAATTTAATTTTCCTTTCAATGTGTGGTCAGCCCTGATTTTATAATTCACTGCACTTTCTCCTCGTCCCTCTCCCTTCCTGCTCCCTGTCATTAAAAACTTGGCTCCAGAAATCACACTCAAATCCTTCCAATTAATTCCCACCAACTTCACTTTTTCCACAACAACTTTGTTCTTTCAAATCTGATGACGGTAATTTTGCAGCATTTTTGCGGAAAGTTCGTTGGAATGGCATTTTAGTGCTTTATTTGTTGTTTCATTCTGTTTTCAACAATTTTTCATCGTTTTCTTGTGATTTTGTTCCTGAAATTTGTCCACGCTTAGTCTCACAATTTTTTTCTGGAGTTTGTTTCTGAAATTTATCCAAAATAATTTTCTGAATTTTCTCCAAAATGGTTTTCCAACAAAATTCCAAAATTATTTTCTGAAATTTCCCAAAATGTATTTTCTGAAATGTCTCCAAAATTATTTTCCTAATTTTCTCCAGAATTCGTCTTACCAGGACCACTTTCTGAGATTTCTCCAAATTGTTTTCTTAGATTTCTCCAAATTGTTTTCTTAGATTTCTCCAAATTGTTTTCTGAAATTTCTTCAAAATTATTTTCCGAAATTTCTCCAAAATTACTTTTCGTAACTTTCTCCACAATTTTTTTTTGAAATTTCTCCAAAATCGTTTTTCGTACCTTTCTCCAAAATTGTTTTTTGAAATTTCTCCAAAATCGTTTTTCGTAACTTTCTCTAAAATTGTTTTTTGAAAATTCTCCAAAATCGTTTTTCGTAACTTTCTCCAAAATTGTTTTCTGAAATTTCTCCAAATTTTGTTTGCTGAAATTTCTCCAAAATCATTTTCTTATTTTCTCCACAAAACTTCTGAATTTTCGCTAGAACAATTTTCACAATTTTTTCACAAATTATTTTCTCAATTTCCTTTGGGATTCTGGAATCATTTGTTTAATTTTCTCCAAAATTATTTTCCAAGATTTTTTCAGTGAATTTTCACAAAAAATGTTTTTCAAAATGTTTCCAAATTTATTTTCTGAATTTTCTGCAGTCCCTGCATTTTTGTTATAATAAATAATTTAATTTAATCCCATTTGTTTAAAATGATCCCTGGCCTTCCCCAATTGATTCCCCTGGAATGATCCGCAAACCCTAATCATAACAAAATTCCCAAAAGAAAAACATGACAAGGCCTGAATCATGAATTCCCCGCAAGACGTTTTCCTCAATTTCCTGAGCTCCGCCGCCGCGGCCCGCGTATTAACAAGGTTAATGAAAAACTCCCCAATCTTGGTAATCCGCCGTAACACATTTTCCTCCGCGTGGAATTAATATTCCCCTCGGCAAGCCTTTCCTTCTTTCCCCTTCCTTTCTCCTCTAACTGACCACTCTCTAAATTGGAGGGAATTATCGATTCCCCCGAGACTTCCAAATAGCTAAAAAGTAACAAGTACAGCGAAATTCTAATAGTCAAGTTTTTACCATGCTATCAACTTTGTTCCCGGGAAAAATTATCTTTTAGACCCTGGCGGCAATCTTTGCTTGTTTTTGTTTCACCAAATTGTTTCTCCACATGCAAAACATTCTCACTGCTAAAAATCTAATTTTTTTCATGAATTTTTTTCATGAATTTTTTTCTTAAAAAATTGTATTTTTTGCTGGAAATATTTTTTTAAATTCTTAATTAATTTTTTTAAATTTTTAATTATTTTTTAAAAATTTTTAATCAATTTTTTTAAAATTAAAAAAATTTTTTTTTTGCATTTATTTTTCTGAGTTTGGCTAATTTAATTTTCTGTTTTTTAAATTTTTCGTAAATTTAAAAAAAATGAAATTTTTTCATCAATTTTTTTAAATTTTCACCCAAAAACCAGGTTTGGTCACAAAATAAAAATTTTTGCATAAAAAACAAATTAGCCAACTTTCTCTACAATTTATTTCCCAATTTATTTTTTTTCCCTTCAAATTTGCAAGAAGACTTTGCCCTAAATTTTTCTTTAAAACTTTCCCCGAGAATTTCCCGTAGAATTTCCTGAGCAATAAATCTCTTTAAGAAATAGAAATTACAAGAATCCCCCATAAAAATGGAGGGAAAGAATCAAAAAGAGCTTTCCTCAGCAATTTTTAATACAATTAAAATTTCATTTCCTCTTTTCCTTTTGCTTCCGCCAAAAGTAAAAAAAAAAGCAAACTTTTCTCCACCCTTTCTTCCCTTCTTTTGCTTTTGGCTTTTCCCGAAGAATTCTTCATATTATGCATTCATATACGGGAGAAAGCAGAGAGCATTTATCCTTCAAAGGGTAATAATTACAAGAAAAAACCGGGGAATATAAATTCAAAAAAATTGCACACACACACTATATGTTCCAGGGAGCGGAGCGTAATGGGAAAAGTTGTCAGTAAATTACCGTCCTGTGTTAAACCATGGGTTCCTAATCTAATTTCTGGTCCGCCCAGTGTTTTCATATGTGAGGAAATTAATAAATGTGCACTTTTGCACAACGAAATTTCTCCGGGACTATATGGCGAGGCAAAGGAGGAGGAGGTCACGCTGCGGAGTAGCAATTCTCCCGGAAATTTTTTTTTCATGCAAAGGCAATATTGCGTGGGTAGGCGGGAAATTAGAATTTTCAAAAAAAAATTAGACAAATTTTTTATTTTAAATTTTTTTAGCGGAATTATTTTTTTTATTTGAGCAATTTTAACTAATAATTTTAATTTTTACTTAAAAAATGTATTACAAATTTAAAATTAATTTTGGCGGGAATTTTAAATTTTTTACAAAAAAGATTTATTTTGATAATTTTTTTCAAAATTTTTTTTTTAAAATTATTAAATTTTTTTTTCAAAAAAATTCAAAAAATTATTTTTTTTTCAAAAAAATTACAAAAATAATTAAATAATTTTTTTTCAAAAATTATTAATTTTTTTTTTCAAAAAAATTTAAAAAACTTTGATGATTCAAACCACGAAATATCTAACTTGATTCATCAAAATGTCATCCGACTAAACCCGGATTTGCCTTTTGTGCAAATTTCAAAATATTCTTTTTTAATGCTGACAGAGTATTTCTTTCCGGCGGGAGTTTATGAAAATAATAATCGCAAAATCTTATTGAAACAATGCGGAAGATTAATGTGAGTTGGTGGGGAAAGTTTTTTTGTCTTAAATTTTGGTTTATTCTTTTAAGGATTATTTTTGAATTACCAATTGTTATTTGCTTTTGTAATTTATCTAGAAATAAAATTAACAATTAAAATTAAATTTTTTAAGATAAATCTTAGAATTTTTTTAATATAGAAATTAAATATAGGGAACTAATTTACAAAAAAATTAAATAACAAAATAAAAATGGAAAAAGAAGAAAATATTTAAAAAATAACAAAATAAAATAAAAAAAAGGAGAAAAACTCTGTCAAAAATTCCCATAAAATTAGGAATTATCAAGACAAAGCACACTTACCGGCTTTGCATATCTGGCGCGGGGAAGGACAGAGATGTGAGGATGCAAAGACTATAAATTTGGATTTCACTTGCCATTCCTGCGTCTCTATAAAAAACCCCGGACTGACAGCTTTCTTTATCTGGATGAATGGAACTGGCGGAGCTGGAGATACGGACGCATTTTGCATATCAACCGTGCAAAAGAGACGTTCCTTTAATTAAGGACGGAGGGAACTCAAAAGACAACCCAGAGGCCTCAACTTTATTATTCCATTTTTCTCCGCTGTCACTCTGAATAAATAAATATGGACAGGAATTTCCCGCTTGAGTTATTAGCTTTCACGCCGAATTCCTTCACGCTTAAATTACGCGGGAAGTTTCAATTTTTCTTAATTTCATTTTTTTAAATTTTCATTTAAATTATTATTTTTTTAAAAAATTTCAAGAAAAGATTTTTGAGGAATTTTATTTAAATTCGAAAAATTAAATTTGGCGGGAATTTTATTTAAATTCAAAAAATTAAATTTCGCGGGAATTGTATTAAAATTCAAAAAATTAAATTTCGCGGGAATTGAATTAAAATTCAAAAAATTAAATTTCGCGGGAATTGAATTTAAATTCAAAAATTAGAATGGGGCGGGAATTTTATTAAAATTCAAAAAATTAAATTTCGCGGGAATTGAATTAAAATTCAAAAATTTAAACTTGGCAATTCAAAAAATTAAAGTTGGCGAGAAATAAATAAAAATTCAAAAAATTAAATTTCGCAGGAATTTTATGAAAATTCAAGAAATTAAATTTGTCGGAAATTAAAAACGAGATATTTAAAATTCCAAAAATAGTGGAGAAAGCATTCCGAACAAACAAACAAAATGGCGGAGAAAGCAATTGTGAATAAAAATGAGGAAAACTACTGCATTGAGAAAATGCAAAGAAAAAAAATGGGAGAGCCAAAGCATTAAGGCAGTTTGTATGTACGCGGAGTAGCAATTTATTCCAGTGCATTTCTCTCATGACACCGCCAGGGCTCATGGAGACGGGGATGGAAATTGAGTCAGCCGATGGAATTCACAGGTGCGCTCCCTTCTCTCTCTTTCCCTTTTGCTTTTCCTTCTCTCTCTCTCTTTCCCTTTCGATCGCATTAAGAATCGGTGTTCTGACCTTCTTTCTCTCACAAAAAATTCCCTGTCTCTTCCCCAGGAGTCCTGACTTTCTCCTGGATTTTGTGTCCTCCTCCGAAACTTGTGTGTCTCACCAGAATTCCTGACTTTCACCTAAATCCCGATTTTCTTCCGTTCTCCTGATTTTTCTGTGGGAACAAGAAAAGCTTTTTTATACTTCATGGCGGAGGCAAAGCGGGAAAGTATACAAAGGGAAAACCAGTGAGCAGGCATAATTCATAAAAGGGTCGCTCTTTCAGAAACAGGAAAATTGGTGGGGATACAAAGAGAAAATAATATTCAAAAATTTGTGGAAAACAAAAAAACCTACGGAATTTAAAAATTTTGAAAAATACATAAATACACAAAATTACACAATCCAAAAAAGTACAAAAATTCAAAAAAGTACAAAAATCCAAAAAAGTACAAAAATCCAAAAAAGTACAAAAATCCAAAAAACCACAAAAGTCCAAAAAGTACAAAAATTCATAAAACCACAAAAATCCAAAAAAGTACAAAAATCCAAAAAACCACAAAAATCCAAAAATAAATTTGTAAATAAGATGTCAAAAATAGTTTAAAAAAAAAAAATCCTACGCCAAAATAAGATTGTTGTCGTCAAATGAAACTGGAATGTAAAATATGTACATAAAAGAAAGCTGGGTATAGAAAGGAGCAGTGAAAGCAGTTGAAGCGTGTGATTATCTCTTTTTTGTCCCTGAACAAGGAAAATCAAAAGCACGGAGACACTATAATGGCAAGTCATGAGATCCTCAATGGGCTTCGCTTTAATAAACTAATGCTAATTCAATAGCAAAGGACGAGCAGGGCTTTCTCTCCTACTACAAAATCCTCCGCTCTTATTTTTTATTTTTTTCTGGCCTTGGAAATCTTTGGATTATCCAGCTTCCTTGATATTCTATTTCAAATTAAGAACATATGTATGTATGTATGCTGTGTATAATTTTGTAATTAAGACACGTATGCACGTATAACGTCAGACTTTTATTTATTTTTAGACCAAACTTTTTTTATAAATTTTCTTCCGCAATTTCAAATTTCATGATGAATTGGAGGAGAAAAATCAAAAATTACAAGCCGAGGAGTCTAAATAAAGATCAGGGAATATAAGTTCAAAGACCGACGGGAACTTGGTAAGGAAAGCGTGAAATCCGAAAATTCGGAGAGAGAAACTACTAGCAAGCGACATCATAGAAAGCGTTAGAGAAATTCAGGACGAGTGACAGGAAATCGTGGAAGCTAAAAGGAAAATTCGCATGTTAGTGAAGTGACCCAAAATGCCGGGAAGTAAGGCAAAAAAATAAGAGTTAAATCCTAAAGAAAAAAAGATAGAGCAGCGGCCTGAAATACTCAACTATTCCGTTCTATCAATAAGTTATGTTCAAGTTCCGACGGAGGCGACTGCAGTAAAAAGGACTTCCTCTAATGTCTTCTTAGTTGTCAGTGAGTTCACGACTTTACGGACGACCAACTAGGTTTTTTGTTGCTGCTCTGACCGGAGAAAGCAGTTGAGTTCTAAATTAAAAGTCATGGTTCCTTTTTTGTTTCATTTTATTATTTTGTATAAATTTAATTACAACTTTGTTGCAAATGTAAAATCATTTCCTGAAATAATAAACAATTAAGGAGCCAAAGAAAACAGCACAAATATCTTTAAAGAAGTTTGGAGAAAGTTAGTGAAAGTATATGAGAAATATGGTGAAAGTAGGAGAAAGTCCATGAAATTTGTAAAAATTTGTGAAATATACCAAACTTGGTGAAAGTAAGAGAAAGCCAGTGAAAGTAATAAAACGTTGGTGAAAGTAAGAGAAAGCTGGTGAAAGTAAGAGAAAGTTTGTGAAAGTGAGAGAAAGCTGGTGAAAGTAAGAGAAAGCTGGTGAAATAGTTGGTGAAAGTATAAGATAAATGTGTCTTTAAGGTAAGGTTCATTGAATTATAAAATCTGTTAAACATCCAGTTACAAAATCCGGAGAAAGCAGAAAAAAGAAAGTCGGTGAAAGTAGAAAAATAAAATCGGTGAAAGTACAAAATACAATTTTCTACATTTTGTCAAAGATAAACGAGACAAAAATCAAAAAACTTTACGTTTGGAAGATAAACTAAGCTAGAACAAGAGAAATTAGGAGAAAGCAACCGAAATTCGCCTTTAGTGAGAAGAAAGTAAACAGTGTAAAGCCAATGTGTAATATTTGTGTCATTAGTCTCCGGGTCATTGTACAGTTGGGATCCAGATCTGAGAACTGTGGAGACTGGTCTGGTGGAAGATCGTGGGTGATCGGAGTGGGGATGTGGCCAGAATACTTACTTTCCCCAGTCTACCTTTTGCAGACTGATGAGCTCCGAAATGGAAAAAGCTGAGTCAGCTCATCATATTCATGCCAGTGGGACGGGATTATTTTATGTTCAGTCCGAGACAGACAAGAATATAGGGAGAAAGCGAGGGGGAGAAAGTGAAAAAATTGACTTCATATCTTTTAAGTCTCGCAGGCTGACGTGCACTGCCGGGGTAATAGGATATTCAGGCGGGATGTGAGTTTCTGGGAAAGCAAAATTATGAAGGAAGCTACACTGGATATCAATGATTCCGGGAAAGTACTAGTTTGGGGGCGGGCCACGGGATCGGTATTCCTTCCGCATTTTCAAGTCATTTGAACGTGTTTATTTATTTAAGAGGATTTTCTGCTTTAGTTTTTATCGCCAGTTATTCAATTGATTCATCTAGTTTTGCCGCGTTTACCCTTCTTTATGTTTTTACTTTCACTCCTTTCTGAGCTTTCTCTTTTTGCCTCGTTTTTAATCTTCGCTTTAAATTTTTGCGCCTTCAGATTTTATCTTATGGGTGCTTCAATTTCTTCTTCGTTGGCGATTTTTATATATCATTTGTTTTCCTTTGCTTTCTTTTTTTATTTCTCGAGTTTAAATCTTTTTTTTACTTTTTTTAAATACTTCATTGAGAATAACTGTATTAATTTTTTCTTTGATTTTTCTGTTTTTTATTAATTTTCTTCGCGCTTTCTTTGTATTTTTAATTATTTTTTCTGCGTTTTCTTTGTATTTTTAATTATTTTCTCTGCGATGTTTTTCGTTAATTTTCTTCAGAAATTTTGATTTTTTTGCTTTCACTGTACTTGTATTTATTCTTTCTGTGATTCTTTTGTAATTTTGTTTGTTTTCCCTGCGCTTTTTCGTTGTTTTTTAGTTTAAAAAAAATGAGAACTAAATTTTTCAGATTTCTTTTGAGTTTCTTCATCTAAAAGAAAAAATTTCCTACTTTCTTTTCATCCTTCTTTCAAATCTTACTAAGTTTTTTCAGCTTTTCCCAGCAAGCTTGTTTTTTTTTCTACAAGACGAAACAATTTATCACGAAGTTATATTATTCATGGGAAAACATATGAATCTGTATTTATACACGTGATGTACATACAGTTATTCATTTCGGCATTAAAAACGCCAAGACTTTTCCACTTTCCCCAGCGCTCGTGCCTTTTGAACTGTGGGAAAAGACATGGAAGACAGGCGGAATAAAAAGCGCCGTCGCTTTTTCATCAGCCCTGCCAACGGAACACAGCAAGCATTTAATTTGATGCAAGCTCATGAATGCTCCCTACAGCACAGTTGCCTCTGGTGGAGACG
>JAQGAK010005008.1:0-10987 GCA_034696945.1 Lipothrix lubbocki | reverse complement strand
GTGAATTGCGTACTGTGTCGTAAGGCAAATACCATAGCGGTATCAGTGAAATAAAGTTTATTTCTTTCTCTCTTATTGCTAAAATTAAATAACTAATTTAATTAAACCATTTTTTATTTATTGTTTTTGTTAATAATACCAGAATACCCCAAGCTGTAAACACAATGTTATTTCCTTCGAGGAAAGGCAAGGTTTCCAGCTCTGAAAGCATCTTCACAATTTTACATGCGTTTTTCGGATTACATGCTATGAAAATATTTTCGGGTTGGTTCGGGCTGTCCTCGTTTCGGTTATTGTTTTTTAAATATTGTATCATACAATTTGTATGGTTGAATAGTTAAGAAGTTAAGATTGAGGAACTTGAGATTGAGGATGAGATCAACAATCTCTAATTATCTAAATCTCTAACAATCTAAATTAATAAAGTAGCAATTAATTGTCCATAATTATAATAATACTATAAAATTCATCGTTTAATTTTAAACGCCGTAGAAGATTTCATTGCATAATAAATTAATTTGTTCTTACTATAAGTACCTAACCTAGTGGCGAATCATTAAATTAATTATTAGTTAGTAGCACCTTTAGATAATGTAGATAATCGTTATTATAATTTAGATAATATTATTAGACAATTCAGTATAGTAAATTAAACTCGACTCGGGATTCGGGATGGACGACATTGTGTTACATGGTGAAGTTCAGGATCACGACGTAGAAGATGGCGCTACTACTGTGGAGGAAAATTTACAAAATGGCGTCGCCGAAGTTCTTCACATTTTAAGCTCCGACCCCGAAGAAGAAGAAGAAGCAATTGAGGTCAACGGTTCTTCCGATGAACAGGAGCAAAGTGAAGGGGAGCTAGAAGAAGAAAAGAACTCCGATGTAGAAATTCTGAATACTCATGGTGACGATCTTCTGGAGGAGCTAGATTTGCTGGATTGTGATCAAGACATTAAAATAAATTCTAATGACGACTCAAAATCACGATCATCAGCAGAAGCGGAAGTGCCTCCATCTTTAGGCTTGACCCGGTAAACAAAGTTAAAAACTTGTGGATATAACCAATAACAAGTGTATTAGTGGATAAATGTGGTAGATACCAATAGATCACCAATGACCAAATCACCACACCAGCATACCAGAAACACTTGGATTTCTGTCGTTGTCCTTGTTTCTCAAACGTCAGTAGCCTGGAAATATTTAAATGCAAAGCTATATCTTCTTTTCAGGTCCTTACTGAAAAGCACAAATGAAGATGACGGGACAAACTACGACAAAAAATTGCATAATCGATTCAGACTAGCCATGTATGTGTTCTATTCTTGCTTAAGTAACCAGCCATTACAAAGGCAAATTTAATTTAGAATGTAAGAAAACATTTTTTTAAAACTTAATATTACAGACATCCAGACACAAAAATTGTAATCGGTCAAAAAGAATTCCCCTGCCATCTAGTTCTTCTTCAAACATATTCCAAGTACTTCGAACGAATCAAACGACCCCCTGAGTGCATTTATCGATGTCATCTGCCTGAAGTAAAACAATTATTATATAGTACAGAACACATATTATGTTCTATTAAAAATGACCTTGTTGTTAGTAGTACTCTTTAGTCCCCATTAAATAATTATTTTCTGATAATCTATGTCATCGGCTCCGGCAGGAAATTATTCCAGCGAATCATTTCCCAAGTCTGATGAACTGGATTTTGCTTGATGAAACCAGTAAAGTCCGGATCATCAATAAAGATAATGTCGTACCATTATTTGCTGCAGGTCATGCCTTAGAAGTACCACGTATGTTCTCTTATAAAAATTGTTTTTTAATTATTAATATTAAGTATGAACGTATGTATTCAAAAACAACTTTGTGTTTTTATGACATTTGATTTTACAGAGTTGAAGGAGCAATGCTGGAATTTTATATGTGAAGCAATTCAAAACAATGATCCGATAATTCTCCATTTGTATGAGCAAGCTCAAAGTTCCAAATTGAAACAACTGCGGTACATTTTATCCTCGAAGCTCTCGGAAATGTTCCAAGTTTTGTACCAATCAGGGATGTTCTTGTCAATCGGTAAACCACATATATTTAGTCCATATACTGTTGCTCTGAATATTTAAACTTTTTCAAACCCAGTAATTAATAAATTGTAATAATTAATATGATATTGTTAGTTTGGAACTCTCAGGTTTGGAAGATTTTGCTGTGATCCTTAACTCGGATGATGCAAGCGTGGAGAGGTGCGTCAACTTTAACATTTTTTAACTATTATATATTAATTAATTTAATTATTTTTTAAAACAATATATAATTTACCAATGTAATTTATATTTACCCTGCATTACATTAGACTGTTCTCTAAATTCTGTATTTAGTGAGTTGGAAGTTTTCCACGCGGCTTCCAGGTGAGACTTAAGCTATTCGAGGAGTTGAAACTGATCAAAATTGCGGGATGGTTACATTAGTATTGGCTTGCAGTATACTTTGAAGTGGTAAAATTTATTTCGACTCTTCATCATTAAGATGGCTCTTGCATGACTGGAAAGTCCGGAGTCCGAACACGATTCGGATTATGAAATGCGTTCGTTTCGGCCTCCTCACATCGCTTCAACTCACCCAAATCCGACATTGCGCAGAGTCGACGGACATGGCCGAGTACTCCCAGATCTTCTCCTATTCCGAAGTTAATGACATGCTCAATGATGGCCTGACGTTAGTTTCTTTAATTTATTAAAAAATTAATAAAAAATAAAATATTATTAAAAATGATTATTATAAATATTAATAAAAAAGCGTTATATGGTTGGCTAACTTTAAAAAAGCAACTTTCCAAAAAGTCTCGAATGGTAAAATCCACTGTTAATAGCTTTTATTTTGTATAATTGAAATTCAACTTTGATTTCCCACCCGTAGTTACGCCATATTTCAAGAGAATCTGGAATCGGACCCGGAAGAGCTGAATAAATGGCTGGAGAGAAGTAATACGAAGCCACCGAGAAAGAGGAAGCCGAAACATGTGGAAGTGGGCTCAAATGTTTTATTTTAATATTAATGATTAATTTGTGAATGAATGATGAACTTTGATTAAGTTAAGTAAGAACTCTTTATAATAAAATTAATTTAATAATCATCAATTTATTGTTCTTTATCAAGAATACTGAAGGCGCTAAACTGGATCCGAAATCCCCGCATCCTGGAGCTTCCGTCGTTTCCAACAAAGTAACCACGGCACAATTTAATGGAAAGAATGACCAACTTAACTTTTCCAAGGTTTCCAGACCAATTTGCAGTACATCATCAGTGTCGACAAATACAATTATTACACCAGGAACGCCAACGCTTCAAAACACCACCGCTGTCCCGTCCCTCAATATCTTCGTGGATGAGATCGATGACGGAGTCCCGTTGTTATCGAACAGGAAGCCCAAAATGGCAACTTCTAGGTATAATACAAATAGTAGTACAAAAAAGCTCAAAATTTTAAGGATCATAATATGTGCCACCAAATTCTCTAGACCAATTTTCTATTTTATTCAATTTTTTTCATAGACAAAGTTCTCTTAACGATCCATTCACTCTTGCATCCGTCCTGAGATCCAGGATGAGGGAAAGCAATACATGTAATGGACTCATTTTAATATAATTTTAATTATATTTTTTAATTTATTAATTATTTTAAATTTTATTATCTGCAGTGGACAAACGTTAGTTGGATTGTGATGATTGGGGAAAATAGCTCCAGGGACTTACGGAATACGGCTGGGGAACGACTATAAATTATTTATGCAAATGCTGTGTTAAGGAACAAATAAATAATTGCACTATAATTAATTGTATTAAAATTTATAATAAATTAAAAAAATACTATCAAATTATGTATGGTCACTCACTATTTTTCTTTTCTAAGCTGAAAAAAGTACATCACACATATAAACAACTATTCATCGGGAAGATGGCGTTAAAATCTGTTTGAAGATCTATTTGAAAAAACATCTTCACAGCTTTATTGTTTTCTGACATCTTTTATAATAATTAATTCGTTGATTTTTGAATGGTCAAAAAGTGTCCAAAAGTTTTTGCTCACAAAATAAAATGTCTGCCCACATCCTAGCACTAAAACGAAATCATCATATCAAAAATCAATATCAAAGATCAAACCATGCATTTCCAAATTTACATTCATAATATTTAATAAAATATATGAACTAATTAAGTTTTAAGTAATCAATATTATGTCAATTATGTTATATTATTATGTTCAATTCAATCCCTATTATATTTATTAGTCCCTGTTAAATTTCTTTATTAGATTCATCGTTATGTAATTTGGGTAATTTTAATTTGATTATTTCCATCAGGCCATCGCACCAATAAAAATAATCACCAGAGTACCACAAACCTGAATCTAAATTTGATAGTGTGATTTTTTCCACTAATTCCAAATCGGACAGTTTCCAATTAATCATTAGAACCGGAAGATGAGGGAAATTCTAACGCTGTGCATAGGTCAAGCGGGATGCGCAATCGGAAATCAGGTAATTTAATTTTAAATTTAATTTTAAAGATAATTTGTGTTTGACTTGGTGTGCTGTCTAATCCTTGATTTTAATATTTATTAATTTTCTTGGTCTTGATCGCATTTATTTAGTTCAATGAAGTTATATGTGAAGATCATGGAATTGACCCATCCGGAACTTTCTGGGGAGAGAGTGACCTCCAGCTGGAAAGAATAGACGTCTACTTCTACGAGGGAGCCGGTTGGTAATAATAAACTAATACTTGAATCATACACATACTGACATACTAAATTTGAAATACACATTGTATAGTTATTTTTGTAATATAAAGAATGGATGGAGATCTGAAAATTTTTCCATCATCCATTTCTGTATAGCCGGCAAGTATGTCCCACGATCAATTTTAATGGACCTCGAACCTGGAACGCTGGAGTCGATTCGAGCGAGCTGTTGGGGTCAAACTTTTCGTCCGGACAACTTTGTGTTTAGTACGCATGGAGCTGGTAAATATTTTTATATTTATGAATATCAGCTTAAAGAATTTAATGATGAATCTTGATTATATTTCTTAAATTGTAAAAAAATAAATAAAAATAATAAAATAAATAAATCTCATGATCAATTTAATCTATTTCAGGGAATAACTATGCTAAAGGATATTACACGGAAGGTGCGGAGTTATTGGAGGAAGCCCTGGATGCAATTCGACGGGAAGTGGAAATGTGCGAATGCATTCAGGTTCGGTAACCAAATTGTAATAAATTGCGGGAGCATAGAATAATAATGCACCAAATTATAATACTAATTATATAGCACCAATTTTTTTTAAATATTTACTAATCTATGTATAACTTCAACTTCGATTCTATAATTCTGCAGGGTTTTCAATTTATTCATGCAGTAGGGGGTGGCACTGGAGGAGGATTCGGTTCACTGTTGCTGGACAATCTTCGACAGGATTATCCCGATAGAACTATTTGCAGCTGGT
This sequence comes from Lipothrix lubbocki, assembly GCA_034696945.1. NCBI lineage: Eukaryota > Metazoa > Arthropoda > Collembola > Symphypleona > Sminthuridae > Lipothrix > Lipothrix lubbocki. Next base: position 5,476 of record JAQGAK010005008.1, on the reverse strand, counting down.
CTGTCATGCCTTCTAGAAAGGTTTAGATATTGGACAAAATATTTAATTTCCTTAAAATTCCAATATTGTTCAATAATGTATTTTATTATTATTTTGTATTAAATTAATTTCGTCGATTCATTCTTACAGGTGAGTGATGTCGTCGTGGAACCTTACAACGGCGTATTGTGCACGCACCATTTGATTCAAAATACGGATTTCTCCTTCTGCATCGACAACGAGTCACTTTATGACATTAACCAACGCACTATGAAAATAGCTTCCCCGATGCTCTGCGACCTAAATTATTTACTGGGGGTATAAATTGAATGTTTGATTAGATCTCATTTCATTATTAATTTGTAATTCAATAATTATTTGTAAGTATCGGATATCGAAATAGAGAGCCATGTGTGGCATCACAGCGGCATTTCGATTCCCCGGGCAATTAAATGCTGATCTACGGAAACTTGCCGTGAGCTTAGTTCCCTTTCCAAGGCTGCACTTCTTCATTCCCGGAGTAGTTCCGGTAACGTCCAGAGGAGCACAACATTATCGGGGGTTGAACGTTCCGGAGTTAATAAATGAGGTCAATTATTATTTTAATTGTTATGATAAAATTTATTGCTAAGGTCTAGATTTTTTTAGTCTTTTTCGTTTTGGGCAACCTTAGTTACGTATAGTTAGGGATGAAAATCATTGGTTAGAATCAAATTTCATGATCTATTTTTTCAGATGTTTAGTCTCCGATCAATGTTCACTACATGCGATCCTCGCGGAGGGAAATATTTGACCTGTGCGGCGATATTCCGGGGTCTCGTCTCCACTCATATGGTAGAGGAATACATGTTCGAGAGGCAACGGCGAAATTCCAAGTATTTCTGCGAATGGATTCCCAATAATATCAAAACTGCTTTCTGTGACATTCCTCCCAGGGGATTTAAAATCAGTGCTTCCTTCATTGGTAACATGATTTTGCGCTAATAATTATTGCTCATTAATAATAATTATTTATTTAAGAATTTTTCTGATTTCAATCTTGGAAGATTAACCATACTTACTGTATGGTATAATATAGTTGATATAAAAAAACTAATAATTCGATAACTGATCATACGTTTTTTAAAAGCAAACAACACTTGTATAACCTGCATGTGGAAGAGACTGCTGAAGGACTACCAGAGCATCAACCGGCGGAAAGCTTTTATGCACTGGTACCTTGGGGAGGGCTTGCAAGAAGAAGAATTTTCCGTCGCCAATGCCAACCTTGAAGACATGATCTCGGAATACCAGCTCCATGAGGAGAGTGTCGGGGTACAGTATTATTTATTTTTATTATGTTATTACTATTACATCTCAAATAATTTACTCATGATGTCGCGGTATAATGCAGTATAGCTTATTTCTATTTCATCATTTTATTAGGATTCCCTGCAGTACGCATACGAACACCATGAAGAAGAAGAGGAACAAGAAGAGGAAGAGGAAGGAGAAGCCTAAAATGAGTGAATCAACTCAATCAACTAATAAAAATATGTTGAATCATGATTTACTAGCACAAGAAATGAATAAACCAAAATCCAAAGTAGCAACGAAAACATTAAATTATTATTATGGTTTGATGAGAATAAATTCTTTTTCGGTAAAGTTACAATAAGATATGTACAATAATAATAAGTTAGTTAGTTTGCTGGAACGTAATTTATCAACAAACGAATAATTAACAACCGACGACGCAATCCTTTACTAATATTAATACAATATTTTATTTTGCACTGCTTTTTTGCAAACAAGTTGTCACACAATGATTAAAAAATATATAAATTAAAATGTCAGTAACTCTAATAAGTCGTATCTACGAACCATAGAATATTGTAGAAAACAGCGATTCCGAAAATGCAAGGAAGTGTATTATTACAGCAACAACTGTACGTTGCAAGAAGTATTGTGTATTTTTACACAAGATAAGGAAGCGATTTGTACTAATAGAAGTACATGGACGTATAGAAGTACGAAAGTATAAGTTATAACTGTAAGTACAAGTTGACAAGCCCAACCAGAACAAATTTTACCTCTCTGTATTTAATTTAGTCATATGTAAGATTATAAGATATAAATATCGACTTTTATGGTCTTTACTCAACTTTGAAAAATAGGTCTTATACACATTTAAACATTAACATGTAAAATTTCGATTTAAATTATAGACGAGTTACACAACGAATACTTATGTTCGATGAAATGGCAACATATTTGTATAAAAATACTCATTATTAAATTTTTAGTCCACTTTTAAATCGGGGGTTGAAGATCAAAACCCTACCATTTTGATCAAAATTAGCACGTAATTCTGTTTGTACTTAATAGACTAATAAGAAAATATTGAGAACTCCTATCATAACTGATGAAGTAACAGCGCAAAAAGCCAAAAAAAGCTTAACGTCGTGATGGTGTGAACACAATAAATATTGGCAGAGTCTGTCGATGATTTATGATAAAAGATGAGGACTGATTCAGCTAAAAGTCGACCGCTTCATATTAACACTGAAGAATTGAACTGTGTGCAGCTTCCTGCTCCTGATTCGGGGTTTACTACTGGACGAGCGAGATTCAAAGTCACTGGATGTATCTGCTGGGAATTACGTAAAAGGAAAAACTTCATTTTCGAAATCTACGGTTGTAACAAATATCATGGGGAATTGCAAATATTTGTGGGAAGTAGTAATTATTATTAGATGGAAAAATAACTGTACCACTGAGTTTGGACTTTTTCATCTCTGAATCATAATTGTCCTCAAGCCCTCGTTTGTGACTACCAGAAAACGTATTAGATTTTCCGGAATCCTTGCTTCGACTGTAAAGACTGGCTCTATCGTTGGCAGACCTATTGTCTAGGCCCGAACCGACAGTATTGCCCGCATTACCATTGACCTGACGATAACTACCTACTACATTCTTATTATCATCATCGCTACTAAGCACTATCTCTTCATCTTCTGCCTTGAGTGCTGTTACCAGAGCACTCGACTTGACAATTCTCTTGTTCCATCCTATAGGTATGCTTTCCTGAATGAGTGGGCTACTCTTACGTGGGGATCTCTTTTCACCGACTATTTCAACTTCATCCTCTTCTACAATGGTTTCGTCCAATTGAATAATTTCTATGGCTTTTTTTGACTTCACATCAATAACCTCGATTTCATCATCTGAAGAACTGCCCACGGAAATGACATTCGATTTTGTACTGGCCAAACTAATTGAAGTAGTTGTAACACTAGGGGCGGATTCTGTTTTAGGAATTTCAGGAAATACATTTTTAATGAGAATTTCACGTGTTGCGCTTTTAATACGAATTTCGGGAGGATCAACCTTAATAGGAATTTCAGAAGAAGCGAGTCTTACAGGAATGTCAGAAGAAACAAGTTTAACAGAAATTTCAGAAGAAACTTTTTTAGTAGATATTTCAGAAGGAGCGTTTTGGGACGAAATTTCAGGAGCGTCCTTGGAAGGGATTTCAGGAACTACGTCCTTACTAGACATGTCACGGCAAACCTGGATGCACGTGAAGTCTTTAGCCGGAAGGGGTTTTGTACAAGTAGGAATTTGCCCCCCTTGTGGCACACTTAAGCTTTTGACACCTCCAACTTCACTAGTAGGCAACGAACCAGAATTACTAGAGCCAACCACGAGATGTATATTAGAATTGGTTAGAGAAGAAATAGGATATTCAGAACCGCAATCCGGTGACTTTGAATCCTCGCTATTAATAATACTGCTTGAATCCGTGATACGGGGCAAGCTAACTAATCTGGCAAATGTCTTAGATTCATGTTCTGATAAATCCAAATTTTTGACTCTACAGGTAGCCTTCACACTATCACTACGTTTAAATAACTCTGTCGGACGGGCCTGACAACTAGAGCTCAATTCCGAAGGAATTTTCTCCTGTAATACAAGGCTAAGATTAAGTAATTTGTCACGAAAATTTTGCTGGTTTGCATGAAATCGCTGCTTTCCATCCTGATCCGTACTTATGTTACATTTAACATAATCCGTGAAGTAACTACTTACAAGAGTTGATTTTGCTTTCGCGTTGGTGACCCTCTTCTCATCAGTGTCGCTATCCGAGCTAGAGTCATTCTTACGAGCTACTTCCATCCTGTACCTTTTTCGAAATGTTGGGTGATAAATTATCTTCTTTGAGTTATCGGTACTTGGTTTTTTGGGAGACGAACTGTCAACATGATCGCTTCCATTTGTGGAGGACGCCGATCTTGCGTCGACAGGGGAAATATAATCCGATGGGTGAGCTGCTTGATTTGCGTTACGCTCGCTCCCGACTGTTAAGGCATAACAAATACAATTGAAGATACTACAATATTTAAATTAGTATCACCGTCATATTGATTGAACATACGAAGACTTACCTAATGATGCCCTGGATGCAATTTCAATACGGCATCTCTCGTCTGTAGCTTGGAATGAAGTATTGCTATCATCACTTAGCTCATCTTCTGAATCTGAATTTTCAGAGCTTGTTGCACCTTCTAACACTAAAATTCGGTATTGCGATTGATCTATATGTAGAACATGACCCTCAATTAACTGTACACTAACACATTTCGAAAAATCATTCACGTTAATAAAGTACAAATCACTTACCTCTGGCTAAAACTTTCACACACTCTGGACATTTCCATTTTATAAGATTCAACTGACCACAACTGTAATGGATAGCAGATGAACCGCAGCTTCCACACCGAACTATTTTCCAACTTCTACAATAATTATGGATTATTTGATTAGATCGACACTTCAAAATAATTTGTAATTTTAAATTATGTGGGAAGGATCCACTAAATGTTGATTAATTAAGTGCTGACATATATAATTAATAGTGGGTCAGAAATAACTAAGTTATTATATGGTGTCACACCTATTGTTTGGACAGTCGTAATTTCTTCCTCGAGGACAAAGACAGTCTTCTGCGTCGCAGGTGGAATACCTTTGGTTAAGTTCTACGAACGCATCCGGTACAAGTTCCCATGCAGCATCCCTACAAAGTATATGACATCAAGTACGTTCAAATTTGATTTTTATTAATTAACTGACATTATAAAAGGGTATAGCTCCGACGTACTGTTCAGGGACGTAAACTCCAGAATTCTTCATAGCCTCAATAAAATCTTCCTTGTTTTTGCAACACGGACAACTGAAGAAGTAACCGGCAGTACGGGCGTAATTCTGTAATAATTTAAGAACAAATCAGAAAACAACATTCTCATTCCTAGTCTCGACAAATCTAGTAATGCTGCGTTTAGAGTATGCTTATTTTGTAACTTCCTCTGCATTTCATGCGCACTTCACCATCTCGCGCGTTTATAGTGTAACTTTCCTTAGCATTTCGCGCGCTCGTCACTTTTTCATCACTTCACTTTCATTTCACGTGCGCCAGCTGTTTACAGTTTGACGTTTCAGGAAAATCTTCACTTTCATT
>JAQGAK010005007.1:0-10987 GCA_034696945.1 Lipothrix lubbocki | reverse complement strand
CCACCTCATTATTATTACCCCCACCCACCCCCAACCACCGAAGCCCCCGAAGAACCCTCAACGAGGAAAACCGTCGTAGCAATTTCCTCTATAATAATTCCCGTCCAAAAAGAAAATAGCGACACTGCGGAATATCCCGCTGATGAGGAAGAAGAGGATTCGGATTCACAGGAAGAGGACAGTGGTGATAGTCAGAAGCCTTATATCGTCATTGTTAAAAATAAGCAGCAACAATCATCGTCGTCATCATCCTCAAGACAGAAATCCCGGAATCAAAATAGTAATAATGAGCAAAGCGCTGTGATAAATTTGCATAAGTATTTGCTGAAGTTGAATCAAAACCAGGGGGAGGAAAACAGTGAGGAATCGGAGGAGCCGCGGTATCCTCATCGAAGCTCATCATCACGTGGGAGCTCAAATAGCAATAATAATAATAATTCTCGGAAGACGTTGTACATTAAAAAGTACAAAATTAGACCCACGACCACGACGACTACCACAACTACCCCGAGACCTTATTATTATCCACATTACCCCCCGCCAAGTTACGCCCCATCCTATCATCATCCATCACCAAGCCCCCATCCTTCTTATACGCATTATCCATCCCCAACCCCTTCTTATCACCCTTCGCCTAGTCCATCTTATCACCCATCGCCATACCCCCAGCACCCCTCACCCAGTCCCCATCCTTCGTACCCACATCATCCATCCCCTCCGTCATATCCCCATCGCCCTGCTGTGAAGAAATTGCTCATTAAACCACCACATCATCCTCCACATCCACATTCTCCAACTCCACCATCCCCACCTCATTACCCGCCCCGACCACAATACCCCGAAAGTGAGGGCAATACTGATTACTCATACTCTTATGAGGTGCATAATGCGGAGACTCAGGATTTTAAAACTGTGGAGGTATGACACATATTTTTCAGTTAGGTTATGGAATTTAATTTGTACTCTTTTTTTGTTATTGCCGTCTCTATTATTTAGTTTTCTTATTTATTTTCTTATTTACTTCTTATTTATTTTCTTCTTTGTTTTATTACGTATTTTGTGATTATTTATTAAATGCAATTTATTTTAGCGATATGAACTGATTTATTATTTATTAAATGCATTTTATTTTAGCGATATGAACTGATTTATTATTTATTAAATGCAATTTATTTTAGCGATATGAACGGATTTATTATTTATTATGCTATCAACGTTTAAAGTAAATTGAACTTAAAATCAGGAATCCCGTGAAGGCGATCAAGTGACGGGAAGCTACAGCGTTCTCCAACCCGATGGGATTTTGAGGACCGTGAGGTACGTTGCGGACCCTTACAATGGCTTCAATGCCGTTGTGGAAAATTCCCCTACCCACCACTACCCTCCTGTGTATGCTCCTAATTATCATTAATGCCATCTGAAATATGTTGACGATGCTAATTACTTACAAACAATTCAAATACTTTTTATATAGAATTTACCCAAATATGTATGTATACTAATTTCATTTTTATTATTTCACAATTTTTGTTTCTTCATTGTACACAATAGGTGCCTTTGTATGTATAAATTACAATGCAGAATGTACAAGATTTGACAATGCATTTGTGTATGTTAATCCTGTAATAAAATTTTGTTTCATTTTTTAACTTCCGTGTTATCTACAACTGAATTGCGTATATTTGTTGTAAAATCTAAACTAAATCCTGCCGCACGTTAACAGTTGTACGGATATCACCCGTTTAAATATTCGCCTGTACGAACGAACTATCACGTTTCGGTTTTTAATCAATTCTAACTATCTGCCGGTTGGGTCTAGTCTAAATCGGTGTTCTTAACGTTTTCCATATTATTAACTTATAAGTGCAATCAAACATCAATAGTAGTTCTTATCGGCTTTATGTTCAAATAAAACAGGTAAAGTGTTTGTTCAACATAGTTTGATTGCAGCTTTTTCCCATTGGACTACCGCTGCTTTTCCTTCGTTTCAAAAGTCTCTGCGGTAATATTTAGTCGATTGTACTTGCATAAGCTATTATTTGCTTAATAATTCTTGTTTGCAACAACACATCTACAATATTTGCAAATTATTATGTGTAACCATAGGACGTGAAAAAAGCATTACTAAAAAATCTTTATGGACTGTTCCTGAGAATTATTTGTAACATTTTATCGTTATGACATAACCATTTTTGCCGATAGATAAACAAAAGCTCACTGAATTCATGAATGGTATTTAACTTTTCTTGCACAGGATGTGATCGATTCCTAATAATTGAGTCAGCAGTGCATTTCTTGGAAATGAAGAGAATGATGAGTGTTCAAAATCAGCAAATGATTTTGCAATTTTCCAACATTATAATTCATGTTGAAAGTTTTAAAATCGTAAATAAGGTATGTGTATATATGCCTGTATGTATTTTTATAAAATCAAACAATTTAGCAAGAATTAAATTGCAGATAACAGTAAAATAATGTATATGAACCGTAAGCTTTATCCTTATACTATAGCATGTAAATTTAATCGTTCATACGTAAGAACTAAAACGTGCAATAACCTGAAATCACCTTTGATAAAGAATGCTCATTTGGGTTCAACAGTTGGAAAATCTAGTAGTTGCTTTGCGGAAGCATTGAAGTTATCTACTTCAATGTTTTGAACACAAAATCATAGTTTAACATTATCTATTCAATTGATCCACTTCCATCAAACGCATAGCAAAATTTCATACCATGGAAGGAGATTTCCGGGCTTTGGAAAGGGTGTCCATGTTGGAAGAGAATCATTTTCAATTAGCAAATGCGACTACTACTCGCTCTAGCGTCATTATCTGGATCCGGAACAAAATATTGTAATAATTTGTTTATATTTATTTAGATTCACATGAAGATTTCATTAAATAAACGAAATTTTATTTGACAAAATTATGTTTCACTAAACGTACTAAAAATATCAAAATCCACCTAGAATTTAGATGCATATATTTAATTTAAATATCTATTTCAAATTCCGCAAAAAGCACTAATAATTTTGTTAATGCAGTTTCAGGTGCAAAAAACTTCACTTACTCTTTGCCACGTTTTCAATTTCGGTGGCGTTAATCGGTATCACTTTAATTGCCAAGTGGCCGACTCTTACCAAGGGAAGAACTACCCTGCCGCCGCCAACGGACATAACAACAACGGTTGAACTTATTATAACCGGCAAAGTTGTTACAGTTGGTAAAACACCAGGCGTGCAGAAAACTTCAACACCTTTAAATATAACATCGTTTCAAGACTTCAAAAGGATTCAAGATACACACGACACATTAACCATCTTGCATTTAGATGAAAAGTACACTTCTGGAATAAGCTTTGGCATCCCCGAAGCGGAGAATATAAAACATATAATAATTGAAGGGTTTGTTAGCTCCAATTGGATAAATTTCATGTCCAAAAAATATCCTAATATAAGGCATTTAACAATAAGTATTGATAAATATTGTCCCGGGACAAGTGATCAAGAACGCAGTTATACTTTTAGAAGACTAGACACAATAACACTTACAGATATTATTGAATGCGTGGACGCTGTGGGAAGTTTGGCAAATTAGAAATTTCCTAATATCCGTCATTTTGAAGTAAATACGTCAAATTTAGACCAACCGAACCTTCAACAAGTATTAGGGTTTGTCAAGAAAAATGAAAATTTGCTTGACGAAGTTGTTTATGAAAATTGTTTTATTTGCAAAGGTTGCTCTTTGTTTAAGTTTAATTCTGAGGAGATTAAGATGAAGCGGAGTCGGATTTACAAACGGCGGGACGTTCCCCTTCGTGTTTAACATTTATTAGAAAGTACATATTTACCAATGAATGCTTTACAGTTGGTTATAGAAACTTTTGTTTTCCGAATTGCTAAATAAACAATTATACATAATATTTAAGCAATTTTGAACTCATATTCTTTTTAAATCATTTGCAGTTACACTAAATATTTGTAAGCAATTTGTGCAGATAAAAATGCAAATGATCCATTTTTAACTGAAAACCAGTCTTTAGCTATAAAGTAGCAAAATGCATTTCTTAAACTTGAGTTTAGTACAAGGATATTTAAACTTCATCCAGGTAACTATTTCCATGTAATATTTGTGTTAGAAGTATTACCAAACTCATATCGGTCGCGGGCCATCTGAAAGAGCACGACGGACCGAGGGCAAGGTGGTGGGCAAGCCTAAAATATTTTGTATCCGTCACGTCATAGTGAGTATGAGTAATATTTCCCCGTGGAATCATTAAAATACATAAAAAATCTAACTTTTGATTAAGTACAACAACAACAATTTTGCCTTACATATTTCGTGATTATTATTAATATGTCCCAGAATAATGATTTAGAGAAATGGGAACTCTAATATTTGCATCCATTTGAATTCAGTAAAGGCGCGGCTTTACAGGTTAGAAAATGTGATTGAAAACTAATAAATGTCTCATTATTGCAGTTTTCTCAGATACTTAGATACTAATTTCACATTGAGTTATGTGATAAATCATATACAGCGTTGAATAAGATTGAAAATTTACTCAAAGCAATTTTGTTGATGAGATAACAAACAGTTAAACACATATATCAAACAATTCAACTATAAATACTTCATATCGTCACCGTCAATTTTGAAATGGGAATAGCAGGAAGAGACCATCGATTTCAATCTATGTACAACGTTTGAAAAATTATATAACCCTCAGCTAAACTGCCATGACAAGCAAAGGTTATGAAGCGTTGGAGATTGCAGATTATACAGAATTGCGTACACCTGTCATATTATCAGTTTCACATAGCTTTTTTGATGTATAATATACTGTAATAATAATATAAATATCTTTTGCAATCTTGTTTACTACGCGGATAACAGACGTAGACATACACATATCTAACAAAATAACGTTCATTTATCGTCAGTTATGAAAAGGTTGAACTGGAAGAGACTACCGAGGTAAGGTAAATTGTCATGGCAGCCGAAGGTTTTACAGCTTGGAAAATGCCTTCCATCATGGAAGAAAATGCATCATTATTTCCCAGAGCAACGATTACAAATTCAAGTATACTGATTTGGTTGCAAGACAGACTTATGTAAGGAAAAAACTCCTACATTTACAGAATTTATTTAATACTATTTCATTTAGTTTGTCAGCTTATGAACTTTTCAGAACTATTACAGTTGGATTACATTTTAGTATTTTGGCTTGTAGTTGTAGATGCAAGAAATACCCCAGGATTCTACCCCTTTCCAGAATTATGTAAGGAAGAAACTCTTACATTTACAGAACCTATTTAATATTTTTTCATTTAGTTTGTCAGCTTATGAACTTTTCAGAACTATTACAGTTCGATTACATTTTGGTATTTCTGGTTGTAGTTTTATATGCAAGAGACACCCCAGGATTCTATCCCTTTCTGCAGTGATCATCATCGTCATCGTAGTTACGGCTAAATGGACAGATCTCAAAATAACATGACCTGCGCCGCTGCCGGATTTCACAATAATGCAGCACGGTTACGGCGCGCACATCCCGTATTCATTTTCTACTGCAGAAACTACGCCCAAATCTAGAAATTTAACACGAGCTCCTGTGGGAGAAAATATCCTAGAAATAGTTTCATCTCCAGAATGCAAACGAATTCAGCCTATCCACGACACTCTATACGTCAATGAATTTAAAGAAAACTACTGTACCAGTATGCATGTTGTCATCGGAGAAGAGGAGAGCATTAAAAATGTAACAACCTAAGGTCTTGTGAGCTCAAGTTGGTTTAATTTCCCCACTATAAAATTTCAGAATGTCGACCATTCAACTATATACGTAGACGGCTATTGCTTAGGAGTCAATGAGGACGAGATGAGCGCCCCGTCGCTGATATTTGAAAAGGTTGAGACCCTCACATTGAATAATTTCATTCAATGCAAGGATGTCCTGGATTATTTACAAAACTGGAAATTCTCAAATATTTACCAGTTGGAAATTTGCAACTCGGAATAAATTTACTCTTATCTCCAGAGTGTTTTGGACTTCGTTAAGATATTTGAGAATTTAATTAAAGACGTAACTTATAACACGTGCTTGAGCGACATTCCATATGTTACCTATGTATACACTAACGCATACGGTAGGAAAGGGTTCCAGCGCTTGATGTTGGACTTAGGGCGGTAGATATGATGAGGATAGGTGAAGTGTGTAAACGTATACCCATTTATTTTGATTATTCAATGTATTTTTAAATTTTTGTGGTATTATTAAAACTAATAACAATATATAATTTTCTTCGGGGATTTGATTGTCATTCATCATGTTCGTGCAAAACCTAAATAATTTTGACATGGCTGCTTCGACTACAAATTGTAATTGGTTGCAGATTAATATGATATAAATAAATTATCTTTGATAATTCGAATTTTAAATTCAATATACTACTACCTTAAAATGGAAATGAATGACTATTGTAATCTTCGCGTAAAGTAAAAAATTAAAAAACTTGCATCAAACTCAATACATTTGCATCAAATTTAAACTTGGGTCAAATTTAATGAACTTGCATCGAATTTACTAAACCTGTACGAAATTTTAAATTTGATTGTAATTTAATACATTTTCGACTAATTTAAATATTTTGCTGCAAAATGTTAATTTTCATTATATTTTGATTTATTCGTTTTATTTTTATAATATGTATATATACATTCATATATATATATTCATTTAATTTTAATGATGATTTCAAGTCCAACGTGTGCTTTTATAGAGAAAGTTACAGACTGGGAAATCTTGATTCTTATAGTGTAAATGCTCTTAACTATAATGAGTTCTTTTATAGAGGAAGTAATAATAGTCAAAATTTACGGGCGGCCGAAGAAGTGCCGTTATGGAGAGAGTGCAGTGTATTTTGGTAATTCTGTAGTACCCGAAGGCTGCTGTTCATGCAATTATAGGCATAATAAAGCGAATGGTAAATAAATAGTGGGTGAGTGAAATAAATGAAGACAGGTGGGAGGTTAAAGGAAAATTTAAATTTCACATGATTACACGTGTCATTTGCTAAACTCCACGCTGCCCAAGTTATATGTTAAACATTTTTGCAAAGTAGCAAGGACTGCGTGTACATGACAAAGTTTTAGCAACGCGTGGAATGCTTATATAACTTGAATTTGATATGTATTTAATCACTTATGATATTTAACCTTGATGTCATCCATTCAATTCGGTACAACGTTTAAACATAAATGGTGTAGGTGTATCTACCACGTACTACGTACTGTGTTCTACGTATGCTTCCGCATTATGAAATATTTCACACTTATGTGGATATGTGAGGTTGGAAAATCACGAAAAACGCGATACAAAGAATAATCCATAATAGAGTATTTCCAGCAGGTTTATTGTTAAATTGGACAATCCCCAAATCGAAAAATTAAAACTTCGGGAAAAACGCGAGATGTGTAAAAAATTGTGTAAAAATGCGAAATTTACAAATATACCTAAAATTGTTAATTTTAGCCAAAAAAATAAATTCCTGAATGATCTTGATTTACTTCTGAATTTGAAAAGCTGCTAAACACGTAAAAAACCTAAAATAAATTCGGTAAAATTTGTGGAATAAATAGAATAGATAGCCCTCGCGAAAAACGCGAAAAATTTAATAAATTTGTGCGAATACTAAGGGTCCACCAGGATTATAGAAACACTTTTATGGAACATGCTTCTATGGTAATCTATGGTCTAGATCTATGGTCTGGTGTAATCTATTCTGGTTTAGATGAAAAAGCTTGAAACCGAAAAAGCTCTATCGATATGTCGCCTTGTGAATTTATAACATCTTTCGTTTTAATCAACAAATGATTGAGGAATTTAGTTCACTTTAAATGATACATGTTGAAATTTTAAACGACTTATATTAAATAACTGACTTATTATAAATACTTAATGGTTCCGTGACATTTTTAGACATTTGAGGTGCATTTTCATTGCTTAAAAACTACAGTGGTAATTAATTTTTCTGTTGGGTGGGTGTGTTAAAAAATATTGTTTCAACTGTTCATATGTTATTTCACTGGCTTCAAATACTACAGGTATAACAAAAAGACACCAGTCAAGCTACGTGAAGGAAACATGGAGTTCACATTGAAACATACACGTGTCATTTGCTAAACTGCACACTGCCAGGTGATTTGGTAATAAATTCTGCAATAGCGCAAAGACTGCATGCATATGAAGTTTTAGTAACGCATGTAGTATTTAATACTTCCGCATGATTAAATATTTCACACTTTATAATTGTTTATTAAAGTCAAAACATGACATGTTACCTTTTTAATTATTACCATCTTTCCTTTCAATCAAAAAATGATTGATGACAATTTAGTCTACTGTAAATTATATAATATTTAGAAATTTTAAAGTACTTTACAGGGAATAAATAATTATTGCTTCCGTTACTTTTTTGGACATTTGGGGGGTGTACTTTCATAACTAAAGTCGTAATTAAATTTTACTATTGATTGCGTTTGTTATGCATATTGTTACTTGCTTATTTTAGGTGGTTTATAATGCTATGTACAATTACAACAATATTGTCAGTGTAGCTACAGAAAGGAAACATGGAATTTACATTAAAGCTAGTAAAACTTGGCAGAATGCTAGGGATTTTCCCATATAAATGGAATCCTGAAACAAAAGCTTTAGAACTAATACAGGGGAGAAAATTAAGGTATCACTTTAGTTTATTTCTTTACATGGTCTACGTAGGGTTTCTAATCTCTCGCTACATTTATTTAAACATTTCAAATGCACCACTGTCAGCTCAAGCAAATTCGGATTTCCAAACCTTTATTGCTGCTGCTGTTTTTGCAGGTACAATATTTGGGGATATGTACCAAAGTTGGGGACATCATGGTTGTTATTTAAATCGGTTGTTTCACAGCGATCAGCAGAATGCTGTACATGGGAAATTGAGTGATGGTAAAAACAATGGAGCAAAAATTTTCTCAGCTGGCTTTGTTTTAGTTATAATTTTGTACACAGTCAGGTTATTGCGTTACCCTAACAAAGTGTATCAAATTACGTCGTTACTTCCACGAGTAGGGATTTTAAGCAAACTTAAATTATTGTGTATTCCCCTTCAAATTTATTTTTGGTGTGTTCAATGGTTTCTTATCAACTTTTTTGGAGCAGAAATCATGTACAATTCGAAAATTGTCGGGGGTTTATTAAGGCAAATATTTTAAATTAAATATTTCCGCTCACGAAATAATTAAATTTACACCGTGAGCATGTTTTGACTAATAAATTATTCATTTCGTTTCCAACTCTACCAGCGAAATAGATTTGACTGCTATGGGTAAAAAAAATTTTAATCAAAAGGAATTGAAGAAGCTCGACGTAAAACTCTCTAAAATGACATTAAAATTTACTGCATCGCGTCTGCTGCAATTGGAGCACAATGACCTCCGACGATATTACTACTTATTTGCATTTACCGTTGGGATCATCGCTGTCACCCTGAATATTTACCAGGCCGTCACTTTGCACACCCTTAAATCCTTATTCATGGCTCCTGCCATGGGGTATTTCATGAGAATCATTGTAGTCCGTGTGACAACGCAGTATGAAGAATCAATAAAGATCATAAATTCCGGGAAGTCCCACCGCTCTTGCGTGTGGCTGAGAAAATATTTTTATGGTTGCCGTCCGATATGCACGTACATTGCTAACTTCGGATTCGTCGACCACCAAATTCTGCTGACGTTTTTGGAAATAATAGTTTCGAACGCAGTTACTCTCGTTGTTGGCAATCAGGCTTGATTTGGTTTGAAATTATTTTTGATGGTGTTGAATTATTATATCAATTACGTCGGCAAGCAATTAGTAATAAATCTTCATTTATTGTCCTATTAGAATTCAATATTAGAGAATGCCTGAAAAGAATTCATGAATAAATATTACTACTAATACTTCAAAACTAATTATAATATTTTCAATTGCTAATTTTGCATTTTGAAAACATGAAAATTCGATTTGTTTTGCTAAAATGGTTGGGACGTGCATATTGTAAAAAAGTATGCACAGAATTTGAAATACTAATTACTAAGGATGCCAAAACGCGAAAAACGCGATTTTATAAAAAGTGCACGCTGGACTATTGGCAACTATATAAACTTGAACATTGGTCATGTGTACATTTCAAAACCGAAAAAAAAATTTGCGAATTTCGCGAAAAATGCGATAAAATGCGAATTTTCCTTCAAAATGCGAAAAAATGCGCTTTTTCGCTTTTAAATTTAAAAAATTCAATTTTTTATCAAAAACGCATAAAATAAAAATTTTCGAACAAAAATTTGATAATTTCTAATACAAAATCCTCAATTTCTAAATAAAAATCCTCAATTTTTAATTAAAAATTCTCATTTTTTAATTAAAAATTCTCGATTTTTTAATAAAAATCCTCAATTTTACAATAAAAATCCTCAAATTTTTAAATAAAAATCCTCAAATTTTTCCTAAATTTCTAAATGAAAATTCGAAATTTGTAATACATATTCCCCAATATTCTTTGAAAAATCCAGAATATCTAGTTGAAAATTCCCAATTATAATGAAGCATTCATGATTTTCAATATGTAGCTTACAATTTCCATATAAAAATTTGAAATGTAATTAATTAAAGGACTTTTATTTCACTAATTAATAATTTATGTATTAAACACAGAGATGGAGCGACGTTTTCTGTGTTTAATAAATAAATTATTAATTAGTGAAATTAAAGTCCTTTAATTAATTACATTGCATTAATATTTCACTTTGCGTTGCTTCTATTTGAATCACTACATATAAAAATTTGAAAATTCTAATTAAAATTACAATTTTTAATTGAAATTTCCAATTAGAATTTAAAACCTCTAATTTAAAATTCATAACGTTCAATAAATATAAAAGGAGTCAATAAAATATCCGAA
>JAQGAK010005006.1:0-10989 GCA_034696945.1 Lipothrix lubbocki | reverse complement strand
CAGTTAAATATATAATGCAACCAGAGAAGTTTTAACTTCGGAATGTAAAATAGAGGATTGAGTTGTCAGTCGCCTAGTAGCAGTAAGTGCAGATTTGTTTCCTTTAAAAAATGCCTAAACGATAGCATATGATCCAATCACATAATATAGTACGTTTCCAATAATAGCCTGTCTTTGTCACAGGCTTTGCAACTAGTAGGTATATAATTTTAAAAATTTGAAGCCTTTGAATTTTGCTTCAATTTACAGATATATGAATTAGCATTTTAATTTTTAAATCTATAATAATTTTTGGACATTGTGAACAGATGAAAACACATTCAGTGGATAAAATTCGTTGAACTTCCGCAGTTTGCAAAGTCAGTTAATAATAATAAACATGTTACATTGTGAGGGTCAAGAACTCAGTATTTTATGGAGTTGACTCAACGTTACAATCGTCAAAACGGAATAAACATTTATTGACGGAATTATTGATGATAAGAATGTAGAGGTCAGTATGACCATTATTGGTCTGGCCAATAAAACTTTTAACGCTTATTACAATTGTAACTACAATCTCCTGAGGATATTGAGTCTACAAATAATGATGTCGAACCCCTACAGATATGTAAAGGACAAAACCACAAATTCCTTTGCTTATGGTAGTTCGTCTGCAGGAACCGGATTGAACTTCCAATGTTGTCTCACATCGTTTTTGTCACATTCGGCAAATTCCACCTCCAGCCCCAACCTATGACAACATAGTGAATCCCATTTATTGATATTATACCTTGTACGTACTTTTAATGTGCAGGTGTGATTTCAAGTTTCCATATTAACAAAGATCTGTAGGTTCTGTATGTATACATAGAGCTCACCCATTGTTTTTCAGGCAAGTGTTTTGTCCTTTACCACCCCAATCATACTCTGGAAGAGCTTTGATTTCGAACAACTCTTCGCTCAGTTGTATTACACTAAAGTAAAATTCCGTCGGGAAGGAATTATCAAGTTCAATCTGAATGTTATTGTACATGTTGGCAGACCGAGTTGAAAACATTCTGGTTAGACCATATTTATCTGCATTTTGTAATAAATATCAAATTATCTCTATATTTTTCATGGTACTTGAAGTTCTAATGGCATACTTTTTAAAAATAAATTAAATTGTTTCCTTAAATTTCATCATTCTTTTTAGTATTATATACTTTTAAGATACGTTTTTATTGTATTTTATCTCTAACCTGGAGGATGCAACACTGGAGGATAGTATGGCTTGTACACATCCCAAACAAGACGTCTTTTCGTGTCAGCATTGTCATCCGGTTTTGGCTGTTCGGTACTCACTCTTCCTAGTCGTCCACCCCAGTAACCTTGGTCAAAGGCTGCAATCAGCTTCATTTAATTCAAAAACAATTTATTAATAATATTTACGCATAAATATTACAACATAATTTTTCCGGTTAATAATTAAAATAATAATAAAATAAAAATAATAGTTAAAATCATAATAATAATAAAATATAAATAATAATTAAATTTATAATAATAATAAAATGCAAATAATAATTAAATTCATTATAATAATTTAATACCAAGCCATCATAGGCACTTTCAATCCTGTAATAATTATCTGGCAGAGGATTCTCATCCGGGGAAGGCTTATTATTCCGCTTATTCCCCGGAATGGATTTCCCAGAAATTGTGGTCGCAAGAGCAACCGCAATTGTTACAACAACAATTAGCTTCATTTTTATACTATTTCCAAACTACATATGGCACATCTGTAATTATATGAATGTACTCGCTAATTGATTGTAATTTGGAGTAAGGTTTAAAGGTTGAAATCAGTGATGTGATAACGGTAAAAAGCATACATTTAATTTTATTCTCATTTTCGATTACAAATTCCATGTATTGATTTCATTATCGTAAATCGTAATCATAAAAGGTGATAACAATATTGACTGTTTGATATAAGTACGTTAATTTTTTTTTCAACATTGCTAAATACTTGCAATTCATTACATTATATTATTGATTATAATAACACTTGATACTTTTACCACACAATTGGCTTGATAATGACTGAAATGAGTTAATGTACAGGTACAGACATGACATTTAATAAATATAAATAATAATAATATTAATGTAATCAGCCATTAAAGTATCCGAAGCGTTTAACCCGAAAACAAACAACGCTGCTTGGATTGATAATTAATTTTTGCATCAACATTCAATTATCTTGCCGAAATTACTCCCCAAAATTAATTTTTAGACCATTGCTACCAGCGCCATCCATTGCCCTTCAAACGAAATTAAATGAACTTATTCTCACTGCTCACAGGATAATAAATTGAATAATGCAAATTTCGAAGAACGTATTTTTGCATTAAAGCGGGAGATTACTCCAAACATTGATAATAATTGCATTGTTACAGTTATTTATGTTGACCTCCGTGCTTTGCATTTTGCTTTTTTTTAGTAAATAAGACGTATTTGTATGTAACAATTGTGCAGCTTGAAGCTTCTTGAAGGGACGCATTAATTTAAATTTCATAATAATCGAGAGTAGTTTTTGTAGATATTGCGTATCTTCTTCTTGTTGTCAGCGTTTTATTTTATTATAGTAATTTGTTTAAGGCAGTACGACAGAGGTCATCGAAGCAAAGAGGTCAGCGAATATTATAAATTACACCCCCGTAATTAGTATTGTCGTCAATCTTTAATCGTCTTGACAGACTTTAAAAAAGTGGAAATTCGTCGAAAAGGCTACTTTTGGACAGTCTTGATTATCTTTCCTGGAAGTGAATTTGGATATTTTATTATTATTTCGATCAGGTAATTAACGTAATTAATGCATGGTTATTGGAGAGACATTGTTTGGGTTATTGTTAATAAGAGGGATAATTTGAGACAGTTTGGTATTGATGTACCTATTGAAATTTAAAAAGGGTTGTTAAAATATATATGTAATTAAAGTAGATATGTATTGACAAATAATTGTAATTGACAAATTGACATAATGATGATTTGATGGTTAATAATTATTAATTTTTTAATTTGTATTTTTGTATATGTATACCGCTCCTGCCCCCAGAATATCATGAAGTTGAAGACTTCTGAAGCCGTGTACTACGTAGGAAGTAGTGGCCTCACCAGGAGTGGCGCCATGCGTGCGGGATCTTCCGGAGTGTTATCCTCAAATACTTCGGATGCCCATCAGCGCCGGCTGGAAATGGTACGAGCGGAAGTATTTGAGACCATTGCCCGGCAGAGACTTCTGAGTTACCTGCAATATGAATCGGATGCAGCCCCTCCATCAAAAATGAGTAAGATCAATACGGAAAAGCCGGAAGTGACTTCGGAGAAAGTACCCGCCAAGGAGCCGAAGATAATCTCTGCATTTCCCCCTGAGGATGAAGGAGTTGATTTTAGCTGGATCTATAATAACAACACTACCACGGATTTGCAGCTTGGGCTGGGAAGGTTGGAGGACGAAGTCCATTTACGAAGTGACTGCACGGGGATCGAATTAGTGATGGAACCCTTTGGATTTCCAGAGAAGTCGTCGAAACCGGTAGTTGAGGAAGCCAATACGGATATAGTTCAAGGTGCTACTGGTTTAAAAAAACTCCTCTTTCCGGTCAAGGTTGATGTTGGCAGTAGCAGCAAGATGATGAATTACAGGGATGATAGGAGTCAAGCCTCGAGTGAGGAGGATCCGTCCATTATTTATGCTAGTGATTCTGATTCGGATTCAATTTCAGTTACATTTTTTGATGATGATTTCTAGAGTATTTGCCTATAAGTTTGTCTCTTTTTTCGTCAGTAGTACTGTAGTTTTTTAGCCATTATGAACCTTTCGTAATTTTTCTGCACTGCCGTCCATTATTCTCAAATATGTATTTTTGTATTGCAACATTAACGTCTGTTTTATATGCTAAATATAGATGCCTATTTTGTATGATAATTTAATGAACTTCACGCTTCGCTCAATATGTATTTTAGGTATTTATTGTTTAGATTCCGTCCTTTACGTTACTTCATGTACTTCAATTTAGATTAATTTCATTTAACAGAAAGCAAAGTAATATTTAGTCCAGCTAACAATATAGAATAGCTGTCAATATGCAGTAAACATTTTATTTTTTGGTAACTGCCGTGTACTTACATTATTGTAATTTGTAGTGTGTTGTGTTCCGTGTATTTTATTAATCAGTAATTAAATGTGAGGCGTAACTTTTTATATTCTTCTTTTACACACATGATTATCTGTAAAAATTAACTTTGCATAATTTTTTACAAGTGTTTAAAGGTAAGAAGCTTTGCATTATAATGTAATATACTTACATTTCGTACTATTAATGTATAATATTTGTATCCTAATAACAGTGACTGTTGTAAACATAATTAACTGCCATGTACAACGTAAGTATTTTGAGAAATCAGCCTTTTAGAATTTCAGAAATAATTTAGAGCCAGCTAAGCTTTGCCTTTTTATGTTGTAGTTAGCTTTTCATTGATGCTAATTGGAAATGGTGGTACACAAGCGGTTGAATTTAATGTTTTTTTGCTTCCAATATTATTGTATTTCGTATGAATCCACCATTTCTCAATATCAGGTTTCGTTTGTTTATACTTTGGGTTCAGTACGCGTTTCCCAGAATCCCCAATGACTGAATGCTGCCACAGTTTGAGGCATAAATTACAAAATTTGATTCGATGTTGAACTCGGTATTTTTCCTTCCAAAGGAAATATTTTAAATATTCCTCTGGATTAATATCCAAGTACTGAATGTATTGTGCAAGTTTTCTAATTGTTGGATAATCCCTTACGTCAATATAAGACCCAGGTGGGGCGATTAAACTATAATTTACACTACCATACACGATTGGAATCATGTTGTTATCCAGCGCTTGAAAAAACTTTTCTGATACGTAATCAGTACACAAGGAATTTTCGAAGGATAGGTAAAATTTATAACCTCGACCTAGTTCTTTATAGCAATCATAAGGATTCTTCTTTCGAGATGCTTTGCAACTGAGATTACCGCATTGACCGAAAATGTCTACAGGAATGTGTTCCTGAAGCTCCTTCACAATGTCCTCGCGCTTGCCGCTGGTTTCGCATCTTGTGACAATCCATCCGACTAGTTTGTCCTTTCCACGTAAATATCGGTCTTTATATTTTCGCAGCATTTTTGGAGGAAATGTAAAAAGATTGTAATTAATGGTGGAAGACTTGTGTTTTCGGTAATTGTACGACGCTGATGATTTTTGAAACTCGAGCCAACCATAAGGTTCGGGTATATCGGAGTCCAGTCTGTAGGTCAGCGTCCAGTTGAATACATTCCGAGGGATGAATGTCCAATTTGCCAAGTATACTGGAGATTCCATGGTGTAGAAGACGAATATTTGGCTACTCCGAATTCGATTTGGTATAGTTTCTGTCGTATTTCTATAATTTTTTATTTATTTTGCTATCGTCTATTTTTTAGATCATTAATCCTATACATGAAATGGTAATATTGTTGCTTACCCTTCTAAATCCCTAGCATGAAATATCAGAGCGTCAGCTTCACTTAATCGTTTCTTATCTTCTATTATGTCACAGGTCACCGGACATTTTTGCCATGATGCATCGTCAAGGAAGTACCCAACTTTTCCGGGCACAAACCACATTCGGGTCCACAAAAGGATTTTTGGTTTGCTTGCCACAATTTTATGAAGTTGGATTTTCGGGGCTGAAAATGACAGGCGTATGTGTAAATGCACTGTGAAGTCATTATACAAATGCTACACTATGGTAATTATGGCACTATAATATTATTGTTGTTATCTGTAAGATGTTTAAAAGGTTCCTGAAACATCCTAAAACTTATAAAAACTTAACGTATTATACCCACCTTTTTGTTAGAATTACGTAAAAAAGTAAAGCACACCTACATTTTGTATTTGGTTGCTGTTGTGAATGTGAAGACAACGTTGAACAATAGGATGAGTTGCTGATCAAGTAGGAATATAAAATAGACTGTCCAGTTAACGCAATTGCAAAAATAATCCACTTAATTATATCTGTATTTCCCATTTTGACAAGTTTACATTGCGCTATAAGTCGTGTATATAAACTAAATCATGGATTTCGCCGGCATAATTACTGCTTTGAGTGTTCAATGGATCATATTTAGCACATTGTGTTATTGTTCGTCAAGTGAAATCGGGATGTTATTGTTGAAAATCGTTCGTAAACTCTCTAGAGAACCTTCATTTTTTAAGCAAGGTTACTTGGGTTGGCTTACACAACACACCCCAAAACCCTGGTTCATATTAAATCAGTTTGAGTATAAAATACTGATAATTAGCAACCTTATGTTTCATGTATTTTTGTCTAATAGGAGACAATGCGTGGGTCTATGCAATGGCGTGAAAATATTTTATAGTTATTAGCTAGCATAAAGTTTACGGTACATTTGACATTTGAATGAAATGGAAAGTTCAAGCTTAAATAATGCATATGTTTGTAAACAGGCTCTAAATATCGACCTTCCTACGTTCGACGACAAATGACACATACACAGGTACTGCTAATACTTTTATTATACACTCATGTAAGTTCCAATGGGGTCAACTGATTTACGTAATACCGGGTAGTGGGTTGACATTGTGTAATAACAATAAATTATCTCCGCAGTTATGCATGGAGGTCCTACCAATTCTTTACTTTTTTGGCAATTTTAAACTTTTTCGAGTTAATTATGGTGTAAGTATGTGACTCCACCTAATCGAACCTCTGGGTGAACTTGAGATCTACAAGTCTGCATAAGTGGATGCAGTGAGTGTTATTATTTAGCGTGTGACTTGTGAAACCGCTACATAATATGCAGTATTTTATTATCTAAAAAGGAAAGAGTTCGTTGTGATGTAAGAGTAATGGTGTTGCAGCTAAAGCTGTACCTTTGCTGTTATCAATTTAAAGGATTCTGCAGAAAATCAACAAAACCGTGTTACAGAATGGGGATTCCTGTTCTGCAAAGGTGAAAGTGATGTGTTACAAAATCTGAGCGTAAAATCTAAATAAGGAAGCTTGTATGCTAATTTGCGCTATCACGATTACGGGCAAAGAGATCCAAATAAGGAATAGGCGCTTTAAATTGTTATTTTCCCGTTTTACTCACTCGTGTAAAAGTTAATAAATTATATTCCAGTTTGTGTATTAACTTGATAACTTGTATATATGACTGTTTGGTATTGGCTGCGAGTCGCAATTGACAACAAACAAATGCAGTTACCTTCTGTAGGCTCAAGTTGAAGGAGATTCAAGTTACCGAGGGTGTAGCTTAGATGTGTCACGTACGTATCATTTATGTCATTAAAAGTCACCATTGTGTGACACTTGTTTGTATTTTAATTCGTGTTTAGATGCTTATCGCTTATACTGAGTGTATGGAATGCTCGTTATGGGATGGTTATCATCGTTGGATTGTATGTGTTGTTACTATAACAAAGATGGACTTTATAATTTGTAAGTCTGATTGCGAGTGATTTGTAAAATTGGTAAAACAAGGTAGAGTAATAATTGCAAACTTATTATACTTACGTATGTTGCGTGCTGGTGCTAAAGACATTCAAGCAGATGGATTCCTTCAAGTACCTCAGACAACTGAAATTATATTGTACTATTTGTACTTTGTACGTACCTTGTACATATATGTCTCGTACAAAAGTGCAAGAGCAATAATACAGAGTTTGTGATGTGTTGGTAGAGAAGTTCACAAAGGGCGACAGAGCGTTATATAATATGAATCATTGCCTATGTATGCTATATAATCTTCGTATTTGTACTTATTGCTTAATAATCAACAATCTATTGTACTATGCCCTCTTGCAACATGTCAGTATGTTATGATGTGTACACCTGGCCATATTCAGTACTAATCGTAATTATAATATTGAAGCATAGTATTGTTTATATATGCTTTCTGGTCACAGTTGTACTTTTACTGTATGATTTCCCTCCATATCTTAATGTCTTGAAAATATTAAGATATATGATTCAAAAATACTCAAGTCCCCATAATCCTCACCTCCTATTTTTGGATCGGGTTGTTCACAAGGCGTATATGAACCACATTACAAGGAGTAACATAGTTGTGATTTGGCTACCATTTCATCTCTTCAGTTACCCCAGTGAAGATTTGTTTTGGACATACCCATACATAAAACTATCCCTATCATCCTCCATCATTTCATTTGCACAGCATTTAAATTAAGGAAAAGACATTGTGCAAGAATTTACGGCTAAAAATCTATTTATTAAATACATGCGAAGTATAAAAACAACTTAGTGACTTTTCAGACGTCTTTGAGAGCTTTGGATACGTCGCTATACTTGAAAGTGAGTATGCGTAATCAAGTGCTGTGGCTTCTTCCTATTCACTGAATCATGTAAATAATTTTTAAAATAATTTCATAAAAGTATAAAAATAAGTTTTTGCGGTGCGGTGGTGTGAAATGTTCCTTTGCCGTCAGGCCTCAGTTACTGACGTGATTTAAAATGAAGATATCCTTAGTATTATTATCTTTGCTAGTGGTAGTTTTAGTAACATTATTTGTTCAAGAAGGTGATGCCTTGTATCCATACGCAATTAAGGGATTTGTGAGGGATGTACGATCTAAGCCAACTTTATTCATCGGGGCTTGGGCCTTGAAGAAGTTTATTAAACTCAAGCTTATCAAGCTAAAATTTATTCTTTTAAAGAAAAAGATTAAAATAAAGAAGAAAATTAAAGTGGCACTTATTCTAGCACTTCTGAAGAAAATCAAAAAGAAAGTTCACCGGCACTTCTTCCACAGTAAGTTCAATTATGGACCCTATATTTTATTAATTTATTTACATGGTGTCATATACTTAACTCTATAACAAGTACTATTTGTGGGTAAGACTTGATTAACCGTAAAAAATTATTTTAATTACAGGGAGGAGGCGTCAAGCTGAAGACTACGAACCATTTTCACCGGAGGAGCTTAATCAGTATTATGAGTACGAGGACTACCAGGATTTGCCTGGGGCAGAACCTACAGAAGATGAAATCATGAGCTATTTAAATATGGCAAGAGAGTTGGACAACAACGCTTGTCTCCCCAAAGGTGTTTGCGAAGTTGTAGCTAGAGGAAACGGGACGCATTTAAACCATTTTGAAAACATGGTTTATGATCTTTACGGGTAAATTGTTTTTTTTTAATAATATTTTCATATGCACAATCATTTTACTATATAACTATTGTGTTATTAGTTGTGTAGTGGTTTTATTTGTTTGTGTAAATAGGCAACGGTTGATATTGATACTTACATTTAATTGCTGTAACCATAATGGCTTTCAAAATATTCTGCATACTATTGCCACTATCAAAAGTAAGAGTGATCGCATGCGGCAATTGTCATAATTTTGTTTTCATTTTATTTGCATGCTGAATAATTCGTCATAAGGCAGAATATATAACTGTGCAACAATAACTGTAAGTGTAGTTATATAAGTAAGCAGAATCACAATGTACAATAGTAGAAAATTAAAACGAAAACATTGTTGTGGTGTTGTCATCAGAACTTGCTAATAAGGTGAAGTAGGTAGAAACTCCCACATGCCTTTTTAGGTTTATGCAGTTGCATCAACTACACAATTTGCACTGTACTCAAAATATTATTGAAATAATTGGGGTTTCCTCGTTAAGCTAAATTATATACGTACATTGTAGTAGAAAATGGAAATTAGGTAGTGCCTTTTAGAGTAGCGGCGGCATATTGTGTAGAGCGGCATATGTAGAGAGTACAATTTTTCTCATTAAACATGCTGCATTATGTATTTGTCTATTTCGGTAATGTAATTGTACTGATTTTTCTTGTTTATTTCAGGGATGGAAGTTATCCCAAGTCAGCCAGGGAGTCTCCATTGTATGCGTACGAGTATGCTGCTTACATTGGCAAAACAAGCCGAGATGTCAGGACTTGCGAGCAAACCTTTAATTCCTGTTCTGAGCAGCCTCAAAAGTTGAACCAGTTTATGGAATCAACGTTCACATCAGAAATGTGCGATTTTCCTGATGATCAAGTTTATACTAATAGCAATAACTACGCACAGTCTCATGATGACCTACAACCTAATTTTGAGACTCTGAGATCACAGGTTTACTCACAACAACAATATCCGCAGGTACACCAGCCAGTACATCGACCGAAGGGTACAATTAAATTCGAGTAAGCCTATGGTTACTCGAAAACTGATTGGTGGTCAATTTTTACAATTGTGCCCAGCATTATTAATCATCAGGGGTAGCAGCTAAGGTTTGTGGAATCTAGGGATGAGTGTTAACAATTAGTTTTGATTTCAACAAATTTTTTTTTGTTACAAACATGTACAAGTTTGTAAGTATACTGTGTGTATTAATTTCGAGTTGTTCAGATGTTCAGCCTAACCCTTACAATTTGGTCATATAATTCTGCAACCTCCTTCCACCTGTGCTGTACTAAATTACATTTTACGAGTATTAATCCTAGCTTATATGATCTTGTTGTAAAAATCAATGTTTAAATATCGTAAGTTTATATTTTCGATGTATTCGAGGTATTTAAAAAAGTCTGTTTACAGCGCTCAAGCAGTAAACATTTAAAATTTCTGCGAATTTTATTTGAACATGTGTGCCATTAAATTCAATAAAAGTACCTTGGCTTCAGAGTTAGTTGTTCTAGGATGCTTCGCTTTGCATGATAGAATGCTGTAGTCAATACATGAGAAATACTGGTCTGGGTTTCATATCTTAATATTATTGTAGAATATAGATACATACTATTTATTACAGGCCCGTAACATCCAGGGTGACATGGGGACACTGTCACCCCAGAATTTATTCCTGGGGTGACAAGCTATGCTATTGTCACCCCAGGAATATTTTGGTATTGCTTTTAAAACAAATAAATACAAAAGTCTTAATTTTATATACTTGGTTTTT
>JAQGAK010005005.1:0-10990 GCA_034696945.1 Lipothrix lubbocki | reverse complement strand
GGCCTCCATATAAGAGAATTCTCTCTATAAGAGATCCTTTGGGCTCGCATATCATACATGGTTATATGCATACGAGCTCTCCTTACAAGAGAATTTCTATATAAGAGGCAGATTTTGGTGATTTATAGCATTCTCTTATAGCGAGGTTCCAGTGTAATTTAATTATTGTCCAGTATAAATCGACTAATGTTATACTCATTCGCATGATTCATAAGTTTTTGCCAGTCTGTAATTATATGGTCGTTTTTAGAATGAATTGTCATCGCAGTTGCATTATCTCATAATTTGTCTGGTAATAAAAATTGGTATCTTTAAAGGTTAAATAATTTGCAGTAAAAAATAAATAGGCGTTGAAGTGGTTCATATTGTGTATAACAATTTAATGCACCTAATTAGCTTTGAAGAAGAATTTCCATACAAAAGTTGATATCTTTACTCTACAAATAAAATACATTGCGTTTATGAATGTGATTTCAAGTTAGTAATAATATCTCACATTTGCTAGTATGTATCCGTTGCGTAATAAAATTTTCCAAGGCCAAGCCTATAAAACGATTTTATGTAAACGTTTTATTGATGTGCTTTATATCTGCTATTATAGACATAATGACTAGATTAATCAGATTTAAAATTTTTTAGCATAACCTAATTCCAGTAGAAATAACGAGTGTGTCGTTCATATTATACATTTACACAAAACCTAATAATACTAGTAAAATAATTTGCTTAAACTACGTACATCATTTTTAAATAACTATTTTCTATCAATAATCATTTTTCGAAATAAATGGATACGTGGTTTATTTTCTATCACATTTTCGTTTTGTGTACAAAGCCTAAAAGACTTTACAAAGATATTGCCATTGATAAAAAATAGAGGAGAACGGTAGCTGCACACTTAACGACATCCAGGCTTTCTGAGTTTGGTACTTATGCCAATTTTCAAAGCAGTAATTAAAGCAACCTGGACAACGGCTGGAACGGCAACGGGTACATGTTAACCGTGTCTATGTATGTACCAAGTTTAAACCATAGTATTTATAGTTAAAGGCATGTACCCAACCCGACAGTTATTCAGGTTGCTTGTTTTAAAGCTTAATTTCAGTTTATTAGATTTAGTCTTGACAGAATGGTGAGTGGGCAAATTCAATAAATATTTCGAACGCGGGGTCAACATCGGAAATGCAGTCACAAGTGTTTAGGACGCCGTTGACAATGGATGGTCCGAGAAGCCTACAACTGAAAATGGTGGCGAACATAGCTTGGTTTTGATCTTTGTTAAGATATGATAATAATGACAAGTCATTACAAATTGTTAAAAACAGCAGATTTGAATTTACCGTATATTGCTCCTAAATATCACATTTAGCATTGTAATTACATAGGCAATTTCGTGAAAAAATTAAAAAGATTCAATGTTTAGATATGAATTTATGATCATATTTACCAGTTATTTATATGAGAGTTGCCCTTTTAGTCAGTAATAACGGTTTAACAGTAATAAATTTAAATACAATTTAGAAAGTCAAAACTTATATTATTATTTCCAAAACCAAAATATATTGTGCTCTTGAAATAAAATAAAGTAATTATCCTTAAAATTCTAAAAATCAATTGCAACTTTTCCGGCTTTTCAAATTATATGCATTGAACGTCTTACCCTCAATATTTTCGTTTTCATGGATCCATGTGCAAGGATAGTGCGTTCCTTTTCACAATCTCACATTGCTGATTTATTAAAGTCTTCCCTGTCCATGAGAGTGACGGAATAAATTGAAGTATTCAAAACTTCTCTGAATGTCTGATTATGATCGACTTGTCAATACATCGCATCATAAAATCTGATGACGCTTACACGGTTAAAAAAAGCCTACAATTACAGGGAAATCTTGTGATTTCACAAGAGACTTCGATGTACGATACATAGCAGAGAAGTGATTGAAACAAGTGGTGAAGAGTAGTCTGTAAAAGTGTTTACAGATTTCCCTGGTACAAGGATTCATGGGTAAATATGCCAACTAGGAATGACTACAGAATAATGTGTAAATATTTTATGGAATTCTCTGTGAATTGAAATGAACAGATAAAACTAAAATGGGGTTCACCGTAAAAAAAGGCAAGAGACAATTAGTCATTAAATAGTTTTATTGATAACTGATTATGTACCATGAAGCACGCTGTGAAAACATAAAGGACATGAGTTTGTTAAACTTTGCGGTAAATACTTCGATATGTAGAGTTTGTACTTCTGGAATGAGAAATTTAAAGAATTCAATACTTGAAAATGTATATATGCAGCATTTCAATTATTCTATTAAAACTAAAAGATACATATCAAGAAACTTACTTTTGAAATCAGTCCTGCACTGTGCTATCATCTGCGGTGGGAAGCGTTCGGGCTCCGATCGAAGAAATTGAAAAATCAGGAAAATTTCATATAGAACCATTAGAAAAACACGACAATAGAAGAGCGCCCAACGCTTTCTGTTTAACGGGACAAGCGCTTGTTTACCGTCGCTCCATGTAAACCGTAACGATGCCATTCCTGCTGTAATCTGTATCATAAATCCAAACATGGAAATAACGTCCAGTACCATTTTTGTGGTATGTATTTTGATTCAATTTTGTGACTAACATTTTTGTCTTTTTTGTTGGAAATATAATAAAAAATATTTAATTAATTTAATTGTAACTATTTTAAGTTGATTGTAATAAATACAAATTGAATAAATACCTAACGAATTATTCATAAATTCACAAGTGTCACTGGCTTCTGCGTCAAAACTTCTGATAAAATTTAGCTTCACGACTTCATTCATGCCGTAATTTACGCAACTTCCATTATGAATTTATTATAAAAATTTCATTGATCACGTAACGACGACTAGAGATCTTTCTTAAACAGAAAATTGGAGGCGAGAATGTCAGGAGCAGGGAATAGAGAATCCCGAAATAAACAACCTGTCTCTACACATTTCCGATACTTTTAAAGAGAAATTTATAGATATACGATACGGCCAATTATTTTATTACCATTCTCATACTGAGTGAGTATGCACTGTCCTTAAAGATAACAAAAGCAATACATGCATTCTTCTTTTCCCACCAAGGATTTCCTTGCGTCGAGAATCGAGAACATTCCGCCTGAAATTTGAGTCTGCTCCGCGCCAACATGCGCCATTTGCAAATTATCCCGCCCTTATTTTACTGTAAAATGAAAAATCCATTATTTTCAACGGGTTAATTAAATGGAGATTAAATAAAAAATACACACCAGGAATAATTCAGGATAATTAGGGGGGGGGAGAATACGGAAAGAAAATAAAATAAACAAAAGTTTACGTAAATCAATTAAGATCCAAAATTTTAATAATAAAGAGTTTCAATGATAGAACATACAAATAGTAGAAAATAGTAGACAATGGCCAATAATAATTGAAAATCAAAAAAGAAAATAATAATAAAAAATAACATAAAATGTTATTAAGAAAATATTCATAGAAAATTTTATTATTGCAAAATATTCCTAGAAAATTTTATTATTAGAAAATATTCATACAAAATTTTATTATTGGAAAATGTTCATAGAAAATTTAAATATTAGAAAATATTCATAGAAAATTTTATTATAGGAAAAGATTAGTACATAGAAAATTGTATTAAGTGGAAAGAAATAATCATTTTTACAGTGTAAATTTTGGTGCCGAAATGATGGAAAATTTGTAGAAATATAAATTTGACATTACACGCACTGCCAATTAGTGTGTTTATTGTTATGTATACAAATGCATGACTAACACGCGTCAACATTATGGCTGTTTGTTTAAAGTATTAGGGCAAAATAGTAAAAATCATCTTTTTTGAGCCGGACCCTCAAAGACTTGAGCTAAAACAGAAATTACCACCTTGGAGGTAATAAATTGGGATTCCAGATTTGCCCCCCAGAATAAGGTCTGCGAGTTAAATTGTTTTTTAAATGAAAATATCCCTTAATTTTCTACCCGAAACCAGGGGCCTATTTCACCAGTTTTTACTCTTCACTCCGCTCTTTTAAATTTTAATTTTTAATTTTTCGTATCTTTATAACGTACTCTTCACTTTTCATTTCACAGTAAAACCAGTTTTTGATGATGAAAAGTGCAAATTTACCCCCACTTTTCAATTTTTTTTGCAAAGTCGACGATGACTTTGCATAAATTTCAATAAAAATTTGAAAAGTAGCGGTAAATTTGCACTTTTCATCTTCAAAAATGGGTTTTACTGTGAAATGAAAAGTGAAGAGTACGTTATAAAGGTATGAAAAATTAAAATTGAAAAGTGCGGAGTGAAGAGTAAAAACTGGTGAAATAGGCCCCAGGTCAAAATTTTGAAAATGGCAAAAATTTGATCCCAAATCCGTTAGCTTAGTTACTTAAGGACAGGAGCTTCCGATTGACGCCTTGTGGATTGTACGGAACGAAATTGATTCCGTTGTGCAACAAACTCTTTTGCGTGTCAGTTTAGTGGAAAATAATAAATACTTTTACGTACAAGCAGAGAAAATTTCTACTATGTGTCGGACATAGGCGGAGTAAAAGCAAATAACGACACAACAATTGTTTGATTGTAAAAATTCTCATTGTAATTTAGCATAAAAGTAATTATGTTTTAAATTACAGAACAAAAAGGAGTCATAGTAAATGATGAAAAAACGTATATTAGGAATATTCCCACGCATTTCATTTCGGAGTAGAGCAGGTCCTGGAAATTAATCCTTGTTTCCCACGCTTGATCAAAATGGAATTTCCCGTGTCCATAACATTTTCCTTTCATTCAACTCGTAATTTCCAGTAATTTTCTTTTTTCATTAGGTTTTAGCTCAGATATTATATATAAATGACAATTAAATATAAATATACTTAATTTGAAATATTACAAAAGCTTAAAGCAAAATCGTCGTCATTCAGTTCAGAAAACTGCTCTGAAGGTGTTTTTTTCCTGCATACCAGAAAAGCACAGTTCAGGCGAAATTTTCCGCTGAATTACGTTTCAATTTTGATTTCCATACAATTATTATCTTGTAATCATTACAGTTTTGAATTTCGAATTTCACGGTGTTTTAAATTTGTATTTGCTAGAAATGGGACTGAAATCAGAAAATGCGGCTTTGCAAGAGGTAAAATACGACGTTGAGTTATAAATTTGTCATTTAAAAACAATTTGGAAGAGAAATATTTTTTCAAATAAACTAATATAATTAATTTACTTTAATTTTAACATCCAAAGATTCGGGAGAAAATAACAGGGAAGAATTATTTGAGTCCGCAGCAGTTGGCTAATGACAATTTTCTGCATCGGTATGTAAAATTCTATCATTGCGATGTGACTAAAGTGGATAAAGCGCTTGAGAAATATTCTCAGTACGCTGAGAAGAAAAGACAATTGTTGCTGTACAGCACGCCGTCAGAATTTAAGGAAAATTATTGCGTTTTTGGCGGTGCTAGGGATTTTCAAAATCGTCCTGGTAAGATTTTTATCGATTTAACTATTTCCAATTGTCTGGTTGCTTGTCTATTTTTCATTATCATTAAATTTTCTAATTTTTAAAACAAAAATTCTCTACATTTAAAATAAAAATTATACGCAGTCGTACAAATTCCGAAATTGCCCTCGTGGGATCTGGAACACATGTACAAAACCCAGGGATCTGTGATGAAGGCGCTGGTAAAGAAAATGCATTTTTATTTGGAGCAGGAATTGCTGGAAAATAATTCTGATTATGCGGTTCTAATCCTTGACCTGAAAAATGTCCCGTACAGTTTTTCCTTAGGGAGGCGAGGTAATTTTTTTATTCTTGTAGTAAAAATTTAATTTACTACTCCTCATACATATTGCAATGTAATTTTTAAATGATTTCGATAGCCTTTAATATAAGCATTGAGCTGACTCTTGAGCTGAATTCAGTGTCCCCGGGAGTAATTGGCCAGTGTTTTGTTCTCAATGGTGGGGATTTTTTTGATATTTTAAAAATTTCTAACATTAATTTAACGTTTCAAAAATTAGTCAAATTGTTAAAACATTCTTCTATACGGAAATAATTTACGGTTAAATTTATATCCTCATCTGCAATTTAATTTAGTGAATTTTTCAAACTGTTATTTTAGCGCCTCGAATCGTGAAGACTCTCACAGCGGCAGGTCACGCCCTCTTGCGCTTCACAGAGGATCAGCGAAATCAATGTATTTTGTTGAGCCCGGACGATGAAAATTGGAAAGAGCGACTTATGGAATTCATCCCAGAAAATCAACTTTTGCAGGAATTCGGCGGCACTTTCCAAGTTTTTCAAAATATTCAGTGAATTTATATAGAATTTGTACATTAGGAATTCAAATAGAGTTAAAGTTTTCAAACAAGTTAAAGTCATATAAAGTTTTATTTTTAAAAACTAAAAATATTATAATTATGATAACAAATATTTGAGTAATGATTTTATTAAAATAGTCGTCTCGGTGTTGGGTCAGGTAAAAATTTGAGCTACCTAAACTTGAGCGAAAAATTTTTTCGGTTCATTTGGGTTCAGGGGTTACCTCATTGCTCTGAAGTAGCTGATTAATACTTAATAACTCCGGTCGTAGAAGGAACCCAGTTAAAATATCTCCATCTCATAAAAACAGATTTTGGAAATAATTTCCCAATTTCAAAATTTTGACCCGTTTTGGAGGGGAAAATCAACGTTTTGATGACATTTTGGTTTGTTTCAAAAAACGACTACCCGGACACCTTGTCCTACATACGGGGTAAATCTGGAACCCTATATTATTAACTTTAAGGTTGTAATTTCATTTTAGCCGTAGCATCTAAGCTCCGGGCTCAAATGGCGATTTTTATTTTTTTCCTAAAACTTTTAAACATGACGCTATATCAGAGGCCACGTTTAGTACAGCGCAAATCGCACTTGCTTTTTTACGATTATAAAATATCTCAGTTTACCAATCGAGTTATTCTAAGATGCCAGTATTTCTACTGATGTAATTTATTCACATTCTACAAATCAGCATCACCGGTCTATGTGATTTTATAGAGACAAAAATTTATTTACACAAATACTATGTATGTATGTTTATCTCATGCTCAACAACTCAACACTGACACGAATTTGCAAATAAGTTGGTGTTCAATATATTTTTGTGCCTACCATGTTGTTGTGAAAAGGGATTAAAATTTTATCTTTGCATTACAAATATACAATGGAATACTAAATTTAACTTTCTATTCAACTCATTTATTGTTATGCAAATTCATTTAATGTGACCAAAATTCATCCCAATTGAGAGGACGGGGATATTTCGATTTTGCTACATAGATACCTAAATTTGATGCTAGTTTAACGGGGTGCCGTTGGTTTCCACCATTAAATTAAAGCAAGAGCAAAATCAATTAGAAGCAATTATTTTAGAAGTTTACACAATTTATTGAAAGACAATATTGATTATGTAATCAAAAGACTGATTGGCACTTGTGAAATTCCACGTTATTTGTTACAAAAAAGCAGGGTTGGATAACGTCATTCAATACCGTTATAAATAACGCTAAAATACGACATACCGTTAAAATAACAAAAACGATAACGAAAATATAATATAATTTTATACCGATATTAAAACGTAACAATAAAATAAAAATACCGTACTGATAACGAAAACAAAAAAAAATATATGTCAGGTTTTTTCCCTAAAGCGTACAATTTTCTTGCTATTTTTAGTCAAACTTTTGCACGTTTCATGCTTTAAACCAATTAAATACCATTTTAATGAAATTGTCGGCTCTTTTTAGTATGCATGTATGTATGTTGGGCTTTATTGCGTCTGAGGCCGTAGGCTATACACCAAAGCATGAATCACAATGGTACATAAACAATTTTACAATATTTTTCTTATAACGGCTCTTTTTAGTAGTAATATAATACTTGAAATTTAATATTTACTACTTTCAAGCAAAAATAAAGCCATAATCAAATAACGTTATTAACTTATTAACATAACGAATTTAGATGATAACATTAACGTTTGTGTCGGCGTACAAAAATCGAAACTATTGTACAAATAACTTTTAGCGAATAACGAAACGAAATGATAAAGTTATCCAACTCTACAAAAACGTGTTACGTGTTAATTTCGTTCATGTTATTTTAGTTTAACAAGAAATGATAATTATTAAAATAAATAATTACTAATTATGTGTGCATAAGTTAGTGGTTCTTATCGCACGCAAATCAAATCGGAACAAATCCCTCTCCGTCCTAAATGACAACCGAATTCGTCTGTTCTCCTTGAATTTTCTTTCTTGAGTGGTCTTTTTCCGGGGGCTATGATCATTGCGAACTACAGAGAACAATCAAATGTGTTAATTATTATAATAAATGTATAAATGTGGAACTCGTATTAGGCCTAAATAACTTTTACTGCAATCTTTTTCAGTGTTTCAATATTTTTGCTTACTTTGGTTTTTTATCTACGCCAGTTTGTTTGAACTTTCGAACAACTTTACCCTTAGCGTGGGGTCTTGGGCGTTAAAAAATAATTTATATTAATATATTTTCTCTTCACTCAAATATAACTTATTATGTATCAGTAAAAACAAAAAATTAGTTTTACCGGGTTCTCCTCCCCTTACTCTGTATTTGCTTACGAGATGCCGCGTGGTCTGGTGTGTATTTCAGATTTTGTTCAGCATCAGTTTTCGTGTTTTTTGGGGAAATGGCTCGATATTTAAATTGGTCTCTTGATTATTTTCCTTTCTGTTGTCGTTGATCTGATCGATCCGCTTTGGTGGAACATTTTGACTTTCACGTTCACGACCCAGTACCACCCTTGCTTGGGAAAAATTTATCAATCTCTGAAAAAGGTGAAATGCAATAATAAATACGAACGTCGACTTTATCGTGAACTTAAATAAATAATTGTTTTTAGGATTCAAGCTGCGCAATAAACAATTGCCATTTCACTATCAAAATCTAACTAATGCCGATCTAGTTTTTGGAAGTGGTTTAATGCTCAATTTTCAGAGCATCACGGAATTCCGCTTAGACGCTTTTGATATTTAGATGTCGATTTAGCAGAAGCCCTTACAATCGGTTAATATCATCATTCAGTTTACATATTTTAATGTTATATGTTACGAGCATTGTTTATGATGTGGTTTTATGATAAGATTTCGGAGTGTGCTCTTATAGCAAGAGTGAACTGTATAAGAGATCTCCATATAATACTTTTCTCTCCATACTTTCATTCAAATTGAAATTAAACTGAAAATTTGTGATCAGTAAAAGTAATTTCTCTGAAAATGAGTAGGGAAGCGCTAACAACATATTAAAAATTAATATGTAGACAATGTATCCGTTTTTACGGTTATGTAGATGTATTGTTTTCTATTCAAAAGCGTAGCTTTCAGAAACTATCTGTTTCCATCTTCAGCGCACCGTGACGAATGATGTCAAATAGTTTGACAAAACAATTCATAAAATCAAAAATTGCAACAAAGCATTTTCACTATTTTTACATTTTTCTAAAAAAATATTTCTCTTTTTTGGGATTGCTGATAGCAATAGGGAATTGATTTGTTTGCCGTCGTCGGCATTCATGTTACTGTTCTTCGTTTGACGAATAATGACTGCTTCCTTCACCTTCCGGCTATTGCTGTTGTTATCTCGGATGATTAATTTAGCATTCCAGTCAATCTCATGATCCCGATTGTGCTTCCACACATGTTTGGCAATATCAGATTTATTATGATTACCTAAGCGGCAGTGGGCTTGATGTTCTTTTATTCTAATATGGATGTCCCGTTGTGTTTCGCCGATGTAGACATCACAAGTTTTGCATTTAATTGTATAAACACCGTTTCTCTGTTGTGATAATTTGTCCTGTATAGGATTTAGCATACATGATACTTTTATTCCAGGTAAGAATCCCAATAGTCAGTTATGTCTTTGTTGTAGAATATTTGCAATTTTATGTAAAGTCGGTCTAATTTATGTGTAGACAATGTCCAAACAATACCACTAAGGAAAAATATAAATGCTTAAATCGTTTTTGTTAACTACTTAAATTGTATTTGCACCAGTAGCCTAGGATTTATTAGCACATTAAATTCAAACCATTGAACTGCAGAGGAACGACAATGTGAAATGTTAGGGGAGCAATATCTACAGCACGCTGTTTCATCGCAGAAAAAAACCTTGCCACAATCGCACATTTCCCTTCCGCATTGTTGCTATGGCAAACCGCTGGAACGAAAAATAAAAATTCAAACGGCCAAAACAGATTATAAACAGGTGTGAATATGTATATATGTCTTTTATTTTAATTTGCAGCTGCACGCAAATATGTAAATAGCCGACTTTACATCTCCAGTAAAGCGTATTTAGTTAATTTACCTTCCGTGCGGGTCTCAACGTCATGGTTTGTTTATTATATTTATATTTATCTAATTACACGGGTCTCTCGCTATGAGAGAAAGCTATAAATCACCAAAATTGATCTCTTATATAGGAATTCTCTTATAGAGAGAGCGAGTATAAATGTATCTATGTATGCTTAATTCTTTTATAAAGAGAGTTCTTATGTATATAACCATGTATGACAAGCGGGCTCCAATGATCTTCTATAGAGAGAGTTCTCTTATATGGAGATATCTTACAGTAAGAGTCCGATGTACATTAGTTTACTATTTATGTAAAGTTTATTTAAAGTTCTATATCTGAAATAAAACTTTATCTACAAGTTTACATGTAAACTTGTAGATAAAGTTTTATTTCAGATATAGAAATATGTACCTAATTGTGGGATGTTTGGAAGGAGTTTATCAAACAACATGTTGTTCTCAAACATCTGTTCAGAGCCATAATTTCTATGAATACCAGGGACCAAACAAACAAATCCTTACTATATTAATATTTTAACATGTCCGTCACGCTTTCTGCGACCGCTATCTCCTCCTAAACCGCTAATCC
>JAQGAK010005004.1:0-10994 GCA_034696945.1 Lipothrix lubbocki | reverse complement strand
ATGAGTTTTTGATATTTGCGAGGTTACCAAAAAACATTGGGTTCTCGAGTTTCAGGGTAAGTCTGAAATTACTGTTTGTATTTCAGTATTCTGGGGTAATATTTTATCTAAATATTTTGAAAAAATTGCTTTTAAGCATCTTATTTGGTATTTTGATTTCCGAAAATAATAAAAAGTATTTGGTATTTTGCAGGAAAAAATCAAGTATCTCTGCATCATTACATCTCTGCAAGTAATGTTTTAAAAAATGTTCATTTTTTATTTGGGTAAATTATTTCAATAACATTTTTTGGTTATATACATAACTGTTTAAATTATTATATGGGCTTATATAGTAAGAGAGAAATTTGATGCAAAAGGTCAACAAGAGCAGTACCACACATAAGAACACATTTCGGAAAAAAATCACAAGAAAGGTAGAAGGATGAGCCCTCAATCAAGGTATTGGCCTTGTGGTTTTTGTGTTAAAAAAATGATTAAATAATATTTTTTAAATGCAATGAAATGAATTGATTTTTAATTTTATTCTTGACACTTTTCAGCAAAACAATTCTTGGGAAAAAGTACTGAAAACGTCCACGTCGTCAACAATGAATGGAGATGAAATCGTTTATAATACTTTGCAATCACTAAGGGTGAGTCTTCCCGAAAATCCAGAAGAGGCTTTCAGGTGCACAAAGTGCAGTTATACCGGAAAATCCGAATTCCTTCTCAAGTCTCACCAAAAAACCCACAGGAAAAACAATTATTTATTTCGCTGTCCTCATTGTGATTTTATTGCCAGCAGCAAAAATCTATTGTCAAGGCATGGCAATAAAGTTCATTCCAGCTCCAAAAATATCACATTTTCAAACCTACAAATTTTTGGTAATAAGCAACGAAAACTGAATGAGGACAAACCCACTCAGGTCTCGAATGCTTGTATAAGTCCCCCCAGCGAAAATCAAAGTACCGACGGTAATAATTGCTCAAATGAGCTTAATGAGAATTCGTCTACTGAAGACATTCCACCAATCCAAATTGTACCAATTGTAGAATCACTTCCAACTCCAGTTATTGTTCCAGATGATGTAAACACAAATGAACATACACTGACTGGGGATTCTGAAGGAATTAGCGGGGAAATTCCGGGTCCAGAAATCACTGATGCTGTATTTGCGGACAAAGAATTTCAACAGGATCCACCAAAAATTAGACCTTCAGTTTCAGAACTTGCAATAGCTTTCAATCCCGATTTTAAAAGAAAGTTTAAGGAAAAACTAATCAAAGACGCTCAAAAAAGATTCAAAAGTGCTCCAATAATTACCCAAGAAGCTTTACAGATTACCACAGATTCTCCAGAATCAACCCAAAATTCTTCAAAGTCAACTCAAAATTCTCCGAAGTCAACTCAAAATTCTCCAAAATCAACTCAAAGTTCTTCAAAATCAACCCAAAATACTTCAGAATCAACCCAAAATTCTTCAGAATCAACCCCAAATTCTCCAAAGTCAACTCAAATTTCTTCAGAATCAACTGAAAGTTCTTCAAAATCAGCCCAAAATGCTTTAGAATCAACCCAAAATGCTTTAGAATCAACCCAAAATTCTTTAGAATCAATCCCAAATTCTCCAAAATCACCTCAAAATTCTCCAAAATCAACTCAAAGTTCTTCAAAATCAACTCAAAATGCTTTAGAAGCAACCCAAAATACTTCAGAATCAACCCAAAATTCTTCAGAATCAACCCCGAATTCTCCAAAGTCAACTCAAAATTCTTCAGAATCAACTGAAAGTTCTTCAAAATCAACCCAAAATGCTTTAAAATCAACCCAAAATTCTTTAGAATCAACTCAAAGTTCTTCAGAATCAACCCCGAAATCTCCAAAGTCAACTCAAAATTCTTCAGAATCAACTGAAAGTTCTTCAAAATCAACCCAAAATGCTTTAGAATCAACCCAAAATTCTTTAGAATCAACTCAAAATTCTTCAGAATCAACCCAAAATTCTCCAAAGTCAACCCAAAATTCTCCAAAATCACCTCAAAATTCTCCAAAGTCAACCCAAAATTCTCCAAAATCAACCCAAAATTCTCCAAAATCAACTCAAAATTCTCCAGATTCAACAAAAACAACCTTGACAGGTACAGAGTACGCTCCTAATGTTGCAGTAAAATCCCCAGCAAATGATCAAATCTCACCTAATTCAAAAACCGTTCAGGCCTGTGAAAGTAAAAAAGTGACTATCAGAAGGGCCAAGACGGATATCACACTACGGCGAGTATCAATAGAAACGAATGACGGAGAGGTGATGTACATTTGTGATGAAGAGGAATACTTCAAGAATGCTGCTAACCTGAAGAATTGTGCAAGTCGCCAGATGAGAAAAGAATTCGAGGAGTTAAAATCAGAAGATGAGGATGATGACTTTCCACAGGAGAACAATGCGGGTACAACAATGTCTCCAATGGATTTTCACGTTATAAAGGTTGAGGAACCTACGGGCAACTTGCCATTAGCAATGGTCGAGGAAGGTTTTGTACGGGAAAAGGAACCTTTAGCGAGTCCCTCTACGGCGAACATTTGTCTTGAAGATGATGGTGGAGACTCCTCCAATAGAAATTCTCCAGATGTCCAAGTAATATTCCTGGAATGCCTACTTTGTGGATTTTCTTCAAGTCACTTGTCAGAGATCGTGCAGCATAAAAAGGATCATCACACAATCAGGAGCGTGGAAAAGGACATGTGTGAGAAGGAGATTTCAAACGAAAAACCTGCGGAGGTTCTCAATGAGGAAACGACATTATCAGAGAATTTTATGACGACAGAAGTAAAGCTGGAAGTTGCAGAGTCTTGTTGGGAGGATGAAAATCAAGACTCCCAGATGGGGGAAACAAATGATATCAATTCAAGTTTATATCAATGCCTTGTATGTCCGTATTCATTTTTCTTTCAACGGGAGGAATGGGATGAACACTTAAAAACCCATGCTTTGTTGGAGGACTCAGCGGAAACGAATGATGGATCAGTTTCGTCCCCGGCCATCACGTTACCCACAATAGGTTTGTTTTTAGTGCTAACATATAGCTACATGAGGTGCAAGGTGGGTTATCTCCATGTGAGTCTAAATACAAGATGAGGTACATATCCACCGCCAAAACAATTCAGTGCAAAGATGGGATAAACCTGCCGTTTAAATCGCATTAAAAACCGAAAACGGAGGGAGCTTTTGTATTTAAAATTTCAACTTTTGCAAGGCAATTTTAAATGATGGTGGGGTTATCCCATATACCGGGCACTTAAAATGATGGTGGATGTATATCACTTTGCAGCTATGGGCGCACATGGAGATAGCCCACTTTGCATCTCCAGATCTCCACTAACGACATGCAGGTAATATTGAGCCCGCTAATATTTACATTTTGTTCAATATTTTAGTTCCGACATCCGTAGACGTAGAAAAGGTTATGGAAAGTACAAGCATTGAGAGCGAGTCTGATGCCAATCTTGTCGATCCTTTTGTGAATTTGGAGGAATCCTTGGTGCCTAAAGATTCCTCAGTTTCAGTTTCCTCGGTTGATACGAATCTAACCTCCATAGGTTTGTTTTTAAGCTGTCGTTTTATAATACATTTGATGTGTAGCTACTTAACGTGTAAGGCGGGTTATCCGCCATTACTTTAAATGCAAGATGGGTTAACTCCAACACAGTCCTACAGGACATGTTTATTAAAATAATAGATTAACCTTAAACGTTTAGAAGGTAAACCCCTTGATTTCAATGCCTTTTAAATACGTTAACCCACCTTTAACAGCAAATGATTTTACTAATTGTCGAAAACCTATCTTGCATTTAAAAAAATGGATATAACCTAAAATGTCAAGGGTTGAATAAAGTTATTCAGTAACGTTATAAATAACGCTAAACTAAGAAATAACGAAAACAAAATTGCCCCAAGTTGTACAATTATTTTGCTAATTTGAATCAAACTTTTGCTCAAACCCAATTAAAAACCATTTAAATTAACATGTCGGCGGTTTTTGATAGTAATATTATGCTTTCTATTCAATTTTTACTACATTTAAGCGAAAATGAGTCATAATCAAGTAATTAACGTTAGTGGATGTTACCGTTATTAACGATAACGTTTTTGTCGGCGTAATGAAAAGAAACGAAAAACGGAATATTCGTGCAAATAACTTGTATCTGATAATGAACCGAAATGATAAAGTTATCCCATCCTGGAAAATGGCTAAATTGTTTGCGTACAGGATATTGATTTTGATTAGGTTTTATATATTGAGTAATAAACGCGGATAGAAGTGCTAATATTGTAACGACATTATTTTAGTTCCGCCCTCCTTAGACCGGGACATGACCATGGACTGTACAAGCGGTCCGGATGAACATTGCAGCAATCAGGGGGATCCTCCCGCAGTGTTTAGTAATCCTGCTGAAGAAAGTGAGACAATTATTGGGAACAGCTCCAGTGATTCCACTCCACCCGACTCGAGCGTGCTAAACTCGCAGAATCAAATAGACCAGACAGAAATTACTGAAAATCCCGCCGTCCATAACGTTCCATGTGAGGATTTGAAGCCGGAAATTACTCAGCCAGAAGGCACTCATTTTCGAGCAAAATTAACTGCAACCAATTATTCCCGATTATTGATGCCCTGTGCAAAGGTGGGAGTGGGCCGGCAAATTTTCCAACTAGTGCCAATGTCTGTCGACACATTGGATGAGCCGCTTAAGCCTGATATAATTTTTGAAGATGGGGAAGATATGTCGTCGGAATCGGACGACGACACGTCTTCACCGGATTCCAGAAGTGATGCAGGAAGTAATAAGACTACCCGGTGCAGTAATAAAAGCCATGATAGCAAATTGAAACAATCACTAGGACTAATTACATTTACCTGCGACGTCTGCCACTTGAGAATAATACCTGCTAAACTTCACAGTACTACTATGACCAATGTGGACTGATTTGTAAAAGGGAAATTCATCCTTTCCTTAGAATTTTCTTCAAGAATCATGCTGCCAGACCTACTTGTTTTCGTAGTGGAGTACTTAATTCCAACTTTCGAATATTACTTTGAGAGAAATTGTCTGGTTGAGGCCCTTAGCCCTAAATCTATATTACTTTAATGCATATCGTCGGTGGAGATGCAAAGTGGGCTATCTCCATTAGCTGTAAAGTGGGACATCCACCATCATTTTAACATTTTAAGTGCAAGGTATGGGATAATTTACAATTGCCTTGCGATGGAAATTGTGTATACCATAGTATTTTATTAAGTCTAAAGTAGATCTTGCCAAACATTAGTGGGAATCTTGAATATGAATAATAATTTCATACATGGATTTTAAATATACTCCTATGAATTAAACGAATTCCCTTTTTAATAATGGACATTCAAAGTCCGGAAT
The DNA here is from genome assembly GCA_034696945.1 of Lipothrix lubbocki. Lineage (NCBI taxonomy): Eukaryota > Metazoa > Arthropoda > Collembola > Symphypleona > Sminthuridae > Lipothrix > Lipothrix lubbocki. Next base: position 5,584 of record JAQGAK010005004.1, on the reverse strand, counting down.
ACATCGATAACAATATATGTAAAGACATAATAAATTAATACTAAACCAAGGAAGCTCAATCGAAGCGAATGTCTGCCCGAAAGTAAAAAACCAGGGGATCTCATAATTGTACAGTTCCTCTACCTATCCTATTGTTAATTTGTATATTTGTTTACTATTACGAAATTATTTTGATGGAATTTATTTAGCGGGAGCTATCAAATGCGTTGAAGCGTATAACAGCTGGAAGATTGTTATTTCATTTACATTTGTTAGTCAAGTGTAATAGTAACAAACAAATTCAAAGGTAGTTAAATTTAGAAAATATAATTTAAAATATTTAAATAATTTAAAATAAAATTTGTTAAAATAATTAAAAGTATTAATGCTGTAAAGGAGTGATTGCAGCTAATCAGTATATTGATGTGTGTAAATATGAGAAACAAATTGTGAAATTGAAGCTGTGGTAAGTAATAACTAGCTTTAAGCTGGAGCTTTACATGTGAAAACCATGACAATGGGTGGCTATGAATATTATTGTGACGACTGGTGTGATGAAAGATATGTGAAGATTAATTAATAACGATAGAAGTGAATATGTACATATTATTGTTGCATAGTCACCTCGTTCCTCCGACTCGCTTGGCTTCAAGAATGAAACCGGCTTGGTGTATTTTATACATGTTGTCATAGCTCCGCTGTTTATTTATATGTAATATTGCTGTATTGATCTCTGTTATGTCAGTCTTTCGAGCTTCTGTGTGATCTTATTCGTTACTCTTCTCTTCCGATTCTTCCTTAATTTTCACCTGTAAATACAAATGTTTTCCTCATCTCATGATGATTAAATTAATATTCGAGTATTAATAAAGAGAGTCTTCAAGGTTTTAGATGATAAGATGTAAAAGCTACTTATGTTATATGTTATTTCTACAATTTCGAAAATATGTCGTGGACGGCCTTTGAACGGACAAATTTTACAAGTGTGGTTAAAATGTTTGACAAAATGCTGGAAATGCTATACTCACATATTTCAATGTTATTATTGCTCGTTCAAATATATGTATAATGTGTGTACATTGTTTTTAACCAACTAAAGATAAATTAATTATGTACCTTTGCTTTTACGGTTTTACTTAAAAATTATGTTTTAAATCGTGTTTCGCAGTGGGGCACTTTGGATGTCTTTGTATTATGCAAATTGAGGGAAGAATTCGTGATACCAATTAAATATGTTGTATAGTCTTTATCTTTAGCTCCAAGATATTATTAAAATCTTTTCATGGATGCTTACATATATAGTTTGGATATGAGCAAAGTTAAAAATTATGAGAATATTTTGTTAAGTTTATTAATGTTGGTTGCTTTGAATGTTTATTTCTTACAAAATTTCAAACACTTAACGATTTGTAAGTTAAATTAAATCAACTTTTATTTTAATCTGAATCGATCCCACACAATTTAATTATTTTATTTCACTCCATCATTTAATTTCATAAATATTATGTTATTATATAGGTTGGCATCCATGGTCTAAATTCTAAAGAAATCGATATTTAGGCACCGCATGCAATATAGAGCATGGTTACCATGGCAACCAAGACATTAGACACTAATGACGGTCGCAAGCCCCACGCGTGGTTTTCCCGCACCCTTACGCATGGCTCCCTTGACATTTCTCTCACATTTGAAGTACTCACACAGGGCAGTAGAGCGGTGGGATCTCCGTTACAAACATTCTTCCCACAGAGGCAGGTTTTAATGATAGTGCGGTAATTCTCATTGTACGTCTCCTTGCAAATGTGGCGCTTACCATGGAAGCCGCCGTCAAATCCACTCTCACTCAAATCCGAAATTACCATGCTGTTGCGCAGAATCATGCGGAAATTACTATTTTTAATAATGCTTGTGACGCAGTAGGAGCCAGTTTTGACGCCGACCATCTCAGTTTCGCCGGGATCCTTCTCACAGCCTTTACTATTTGTTAAGAGCACTCCATTTAGTACGGTTTGGGTTTGAAACCTTGTCACGGAGGCGTTGGACCCGCTCCAGAAAGCACACTTGTAACATTTTGTAGCTATAGGAGACCAATGAAGAAGATTTGAGTGATTTTCATTTCATGGTTCATATTTAATTGAGGCTAACGGCCAACAAAACAAATTCAAAATAGTTTTTCATACCTTGAGCAACTACGGAAACAGAATCGTCTTCAGTTTCTAATGTTAAAATAAAAAATACATTCAGTTTCATAGAAATTTTAGTTTTTGCTTAAAAATTGCAAGTTCTCGAAAAACGGCACTACGTGTAAAATTGTAATATCTCCTACCTCCCCATTCCCCCAATTGGTAATCTTCATCAATGACTTGTCCACCCGCTCCAGACTTATCTTCACAGGGCTCGATAATGGTCAGGTCCTGCATGGGATTCCTTCCCGTCCCGGCCTTCACGCAGGGCAATTGCCCGATCGGACCCGTATTGCAATACTTCTCCTCGCAAATGCAATGCTTCAGGTAGACTTCCAGCTCCTTGTAATTACTTTCGAAGCAAGTTTGCTTAGCGCCAGTGTAGTACACTCCAGCACCGTACAGATGAGAGAAGTCAACGTACTTGGGGTAGCGGGAAATCATTGTAAAGTCCTTATTTTTGATGACTGTCGTGACGCAGTAGGAGAGGGGCGGGGATAAAATAGCGAATTCCTTGCCAGGCCGCTCTTCACAGTCTGAACTGTTTTTCGCCAGCACGCCGGTCATTTTAGCCGCGGCTTGGTATTCCGCAATGGCGTGAGAGGCGCCCTTCCAATATGAACAGATGTAGCAGGGTAGTGGAGGCATTTGACTGTACTTATCCTTTGGCCTCCCTTGCATCAAGTCCCGGTCGTCATTGCAGCGGTCTGTGTGGCAGACGCAGGATTTTGCATTTACTCCGTTGATCACGGTGGTTTGACAGTTCGGGCGATCAATATTTTGAATACTGGCGGAGTAGCGGATGATGAGAACGTTCCCGTAGTAGTGGTACATGACGACCACGCAGGTGTTGTCGACGGTTGATTCTGCGGGAATTATTTCTGATGAATTTGCTGATCCGACACTTTTGCAGTGAGCGTCGTTGGTCGACTGTGCATTGTACACCTTGTAGGATTTCAAGATTGCGTGAACATTGACTTCCTCCCAGCCCGTCCAGTAAGTGCAGCGGTAGCAGAGCAGACTTGTAGCTACTGAATATAAAATTTGAATAATTATTACGCTATCATTTTCTTTCGTTTGGTAAGTTTGGTCATAAAAATTTGTGCTTTTTATTTAGTAAATTTTGCGTTAAATACACGTAATATTTTAAGCATTATATTTTTTGTTTCATAAAAACAAATTAATTTGGTATTCAACAAATTAATTTGGTATTCAAAAATGCCAAATCGAATTTAGGATTTATCAAAAACTTTATTGGGTTCTATACCTGCCGACACATTACAGAATGTGTACAAGCCAACTGCCAGAATTAACGCTTTGGCAATCATTTCTAATTATTTTGAATTTTGTAAAATGGACGAGCAGGTTAATAGCAATGAATATTAATATTTACTGAAATTTTGTTTTAAAAAAATCGATATTTTATAATTTATTGCAGAATATAGACAGAAAAACTACTCTGTTTTAACATTGTGAATGAATTGTGGATGAAGTTTCTACTTATTGCAATTTGTTCAAGCGTTTCCTTAAGTGTAATCATACCACAATACAATGGTATTTATATCGCCTTTAATTAAATAATGGCGAATAATTTTAATTACATGGAAAGACTTCTTGATCATGTTATTAAAAAAGCTTTTAAAGCCACAAAAAGCATTGCGGTGACAATAATAATAATCAATTTTTTTTTCCGGGAATTCATCCTTTAGTTTGGCACATATGATTCAATGGAAATTGAGTTAAGGCAGTTATAGTAAATTAAGTTGTACTACTTACTGCGCTTTGAAAAAATTGAATATGACCGCAATGCCTGTACTTCGGCTTATCAAATTCGAGTCATCAGTCATCACGTTGATACAAACCACGGAAGGGAAAGCTGGAGGGGAAAATTTATGCAGAAACTATTTATTATAATATAATTATTGCAGAAATAAGTGTGTATACATAAAGACTATGCCTATAACAAGCATTTACTTGCGTATTCAGTTTTTCTTGGAACATTTATTTTCAGAGAAATAAGTTTTTGACCTGAAGTATGCGAAAAATTGGTCGGTGAAATTAAAAATTGGACTAAAATTTGAAGATGTTGGCCATGTTTTCCAGCTATTGTATGCCGTGTATGTAAAAAGTAATCGTCACAATGGCAGAACTAATACCAAATTACAAAAATATATTTAAAAAGTTTTCGGACCACGTGGAATTATTGTTACAACAAAAGTGGAACATAGTGTGCAAAATTCATTTTGAAGATTTCGGGAAGATCATGAGAAAGAGCAGAATTATGGGAATCGGACTGAGAATGCTATAAGCTCTATTATTGACTGTAAATTTGCTCCTAACGGCCTTCAGTGCACCGTGTGCGGTTATACGTGTGATCATAGGTCACAATTAAATGAGGACATGGAGTCTCATGGGGATGTTGTTTTGAACCCTGTTACTGTTATGATGATGGAAAGGGATGATGATCAAGGGTTTATGGGCGTGGATCCGTTGGCAATTTTTTTGGAGCAGCCGGATGGTTAGTGTGGTCTTTTTATTATGTGCTAATTTACCAATATAATTATTATATTGCTATTTATTTTGAATTAAATTGGTATTTATTTAAAATTAAATTGGTACTTATTTTGAATTAAATTTGTATTTATTTTGAATTAAATTTGTATTTATTTTGAATTAAATTGGTATTTATTTTGAATTAAATTGGTATTTATTATGAATTAAATTGGTATTTATTTTGAATTAAATTGGTATTTATTATGAATTAAATTGGTATTTATTTTGAATTATATTTGTATTTATTTTGAATTATATTTGTATTTATTTTTGAATTTTATTTGTATTTATTTTGAATTTTATTTGTATTTATATTGAATTAAATTGGTCTTTATTTTGAATTATATTTGTATTTATATTGAATTATATTGGTCTTTATTTTGAATAATATTTGTATTTATTTTGAATTTCATTCGTATTTACTTTGAATTTTATTCGTATTTATTTCGAATTATATTTGTATGTATTTTATATTTAATTAGCCTTATTTTGTATTAATTTATGAAATTAAATTAAACGCTTTTGTCCTGTTCTGCATGTTGCAGATTTCCAGCAGGAAAATAATTCCCAGGTTATCTGTGGCTTATGTCAGCAACAGTTTCCTGCGGATTTACTGGAAGGTCATTTGCTAACTCATATTACTCCGACTATGGTCAATTGTCCGCAATGTAATATCAGTTGCTCCAATAATGAAGATCTGGAAGCACATTTGAAAACTCATGCGGACAACAGAGCTGAGGCTGACGACGGTTGTAATGGTAAGTACTGCACAATTGCAATAAACTATTTATTATATTGTATTAATTTTTGTATTAATTTTTGTATTAATTTTTGTATTAATTTTTGTATTAATTTTTGTATTAATTTTT